>JAJJWW010015127.1:425420-571205 GCA_023531295.1 Papaver armeniacum
TTACTTGTTTGTAGATTTTATCCAAAGAGACGAACAGCGAGGTGGAGATCCATCTAGAGTCTATAGACAACTTGATTAATTTGATGAAGAACTAGCGGGTACTACTCTATTTTTCTCTCCTTATAATTTCGATTCTTGCTAGTGGTGCCAAGCTCATAAACCTCCCTTCTGCACCCTTCAAAAATACTCTTGTTGTTCCCGATATTATCAAAAACTTATCTGTTAGTAAGTTCACCTACGATAATACATTGAATTTGATACGTGAAAGATGGGAGTTCGAGGAGGATTATCCTTCGGTGCAATAGTTCGGGGAGCTCTACCCTATCACCAAATTTGCTTTTTCGCGGATATTTGGCATAGTCGCCTTGGTCACCTGGCAAGACAATTTTAGATGTCTTACGCAAAAATAATTCTATTCGTAGCGATTTATGGACCATTCCATTACATATTTGATACCGGTTTTTGATATTATCTTTATTGCTTGATGATTTTACCAACTATCTATGGGTCTACCCTTTGAAATTGAGTCCCAAGTTTATAGCAAAGCGTTCAAACTCAATTTGGTTTTCTTGACTCGTGAATTTGACAACTCTTCCTTTCCTTTTTCTCGTGATAATGGTCTTGTTTTTCGTTTCTCTTGCCCCCAAACTTCTTCCCAAAACGGCAAGTCCGAACGCATGATACGTCGTATCAATGATATCCTGTACCCTTATGTCTGTTCCTCCAAAATATTGGGTCTACTCTCTCTATATGCAAAGTCCTAAACCCGTGTCTATTCTTTATCAACGACAACCAACGTATGAACATCTACGTACTTTTGGTTGCCTTTGCTATCCAAATCTCTCGTCCACAACTCTCACAAACTCTCCCTCGTTCCACTAGGTGTGTCTTTCTTGGTTTTCCTCCCAACCACCGTTACCGCTGCCGATCTTGCCACAAACAAGATCATTATCTTCATGTCGATGAAAATGTCTTTCCCTTCACAAATCTCACTACAAATACAAGTCTCCCCCAAATATCCTCCATTCTTCCTATAAATCATCATGATTCAGCTTCCACTATCTCACCCAGTATACCCCTCCACCCTCGGTCCAACTTCCCATCGCTTCCACTTCCAACCTCCAAGCCTACGTCGGTTCCAAGACACCAATATAGACCCTATACCTTACAATATCTTCTCTAAGTCGGTTTCTACGGGTCCTTGCTGTCTTGCCCCCTACTGAGTTTCCCATATCCTTTGTCTCTCCATCCTCGTCACCTACACTTGTTCTTCCAACTTCTCCCCCACTCAAAAGCCTCCAAGTGGTAAAGCTCAATCTCCATGTTCAAACTTTACGGCATATCTCTCAATTCCAATTCCCCTATTTGGTTGATGAATGTGATCATCACTATCTCTGGCGCACGAATTTATCTTCAGAGTTGGTTAATTTTATTCAAGTACTTTCTTAAAATTAAATTATGGGAAAATTTGGGTTTACGTATTTCCTTGAATTCTTTGTGGGATCAGCGTGGTTCTTCTCATTTCTTTTTCCTTTATAGGTGTATGAATGCCTAAAAAGAGGCATAAAAACAAGGTGATGCTGTCTACATGATTCGTGTTCTGTCATTGTATTTCAATCCCACTCCATATAATCTCGTTCAGCCTGCAAGTATATATGTTCGCTTTCCAAAGATATGTTACACTAGTTGCTGTTACGTTTAATATCTTTGAGATCCATCAAAATCTTTCGGGCTTCTCGGCCTATTTGAAAATCTTAGGATAATAGAATTTATATTATCCTCTTGCCTTATTTACCTTTAGGAGATTACATTTATTTGGAGTCCTAGCCAAGGGGAACTGCCTCAAATGCTGGTAGCACGAATTTACGTACTTACATACTTCCCTTTGGGAATGAGGTTTTATGTGCATAGTTTCATCTTTGTAGTGTAATCCAACATCCTCTTCAAATTCCTTTGGGAATGAGGTTTTATGATATATCTTGTAATCCAACATCCTCTTCAAATTCCTTATGATATACTTGAGCACAAACCAGTAGCTTATGTGGTGTAGTTGCAGGAAATCCTATAACCACACCCTTAGTAAAATCTTATGAACAATCTAAGTTAACTCCATGCAAATCACAAGAACATTCATTAAGATCTTCAAATTGGATACAAAGTAATAAGAAAACCCTAACTTGTGAAGCAAATAATCTTTTTCTCTTCTAAATATCTTATCTAGACTCTCAAAAAAGCTCCCTCCAATTCAAGGTTGCTCGGCTCCTTATATAGGAGTTTACATAGTGGAGGACAACTAATAAAAACCCTATTTTCGGATTTGGCGTGCGTCATTAACGCACGCTTACATTGACTCTTCTCGCATATACTCTACAACATCGCATGGCTCTTCACACTTTTCTCGTGATTAAACTGACATCACTTGATGCGTCATTCAGATAAGTTGTGCGCGGTTGTCTTCGCTCGGTCTTGATGATCATCATTTCGCAAACTTGATTGTTGTGCAATATTTTGTATCTAAATTTTGCCTCTTCTCATGTCGTTTCTTTCAAAAAGAATGCGATATGAGAAATTTCAATTTATGGTGCCGCACCCGTTCATCTTTTCGTATTCTTCTCTGCCGACATATTTCCCTAATTTAGGCATGACAACTTACATGTGTCCTTTCAACCACTCATTATCTGACACGTCTCTTATAACCGCCTCTTCCTTTCCGCTCACTCTCAATCATGCATTAATGGGGTAACTATCTTGGAATCGGGAGTAAATCTCTTACTTACTCTCAATCGTCTTCTTCTTACTTCTTTTTACTCTCTTTCCTTTATTCTCTTCGATTCTTATTTTCTTCTGTTGTTGCTCTTCTGGTTTGATTGAATCTTCGATTGATTATCATCTTTCTCTTTTTCCTCATTCTCATCACCGTTTCATCGTCCTGATCTTGATCAACTTAATCATCTTTGATTATTTTTCTATTATTCCCCATTCCCATACTAAAATGCCTCAATTAGCTGGTTGGAAGAACGAAATAGAATTTAAAAGATTGCAAAAAGAATTTGGTGCAAGAGGTTTCTCACTATCCGTCCCTCCTGGATCAAAACCTTCATCTAAAATCGGACCTGAATGGTTTTCCCTCGAAGAATGGAGTGACCAGAAGATCATCATCTCAGTAGGACAACTTCTCGCTGGTCTTCATATTCCTCTTTATAATCCTCAAATTCCCTTGTTTTATGAAATTTTATCAGATGCGAAGTTCTCGTGGGGCATCTACCAACTGAGTGGTGTCTGTATTAGAATAATCATGGAATATGCTCGTCGCGCCTCAGGATTAGAATCTCTTTACCCAATAGAAGTGAGAAAACCAGAGCATGCCCATAAGGAAATCAATCTGCAGATTATACCCTCGAGAATTTATTCAAGAACTATGACATTGTTATTATGACAAAAAAGCTCATCTAAGTGGGGTATTCGCTTGTCAAGAAAGGATGGACTCTCGAAAAATGAAAGAATCATGCGATATGTTGACTTCCATGACCCTACGAATAACACTGTTCGTTGGTCAAATGATACTCGATGGTTGGATTATCCCATCGTTTTAGTGGGCCCCTACATAGCTGGAAGGAGCGGAGATGGCTCAAATCTTCCCCTTCATGCGGGATTACCCGCATACAACCCTTGGGTCTTCAAATGGCCTGATCAAGCTAAAGTGGTATGTTATCTTCAACTCTCTTCTTTTAATTCTTTTTCCTTTCACTTCTCTTATCGCTTTCTTTGGTTTCAGATTGCCAAACAATCGAAAAAGGCTAAAATTTTGCCTCATGCGTCACCTTCGCGCGATAATGAAGTAAGAAATAATCTTTATTTAATTTTAAAAATATTGTTGCCTCTGTTTTTTATCTCGCATTATTCGCGTAGGTGGAAGCTGAAGGCGCTAAAAGGAAGGGTAAGAGTAAACTAAGATATAAGACTACCTCTTCTAAATCCTCTTCCCAAAGTCTATCTAAGAAGTGGAAGGAATTTTATCCCTCTTCTTGAAGTTCTCACTCCAGCGATGATGACATTCTTCTTACTGAAGACCCCCAATCACATCTTCTATGGAGCAACTATCTAGTATCTTCTGCGACTCCATGTCGTGAGTTGGAGATGATCTAGAGTTAACTCTTACTTGTGGAATGGTTGCGAAGATTTGTGATGCCCCTTCTTCAGATCATGAATCCCTTCATGGAGATGCCTCAGTGTTAAGTCCAAGCTTTCAATTTCATTTGGCTCTTTGGTAATGTTTATACTTTCGCACTCTCTTTGATAATTCTTTGATGCCTTTTATGAGGATGATGTTTAACGTTCGCCTTATGTCTTCGCAGATGACCCGCATGTCTTACCCTATTTCATTAGATTATCAAAGAAGACTTCACAAGCTTGAGGCTGAAAATATTAAACTCAAGACCCAAGTTTCCACTTATGAGAATGATGCATCTGATCTTCGCAATAGGAATGATCAATTGGAAGCTGAATTTTCTACTTATAAGAAACATATATCCGATCTTCACAAGAGAAATGATCAGTTAGTTGGTGCGTAATTCTTTATTTCTTCTGCCAATATGTTTGTTCGTATCTTTCTCTCCCTTGTAATTATCTATTCTTGCAGAGATTTATAGCCTTACTGACGAGGAATCTTCTTTATTTCTCTCCCTTCATCATCCTGTCGATGATGATACTCTCCTTGAGCATCTTAATGCTTCCCTAAATAACCTTGTTGATGACAAACTAAAAACCCTTTCCTTGGAGAAGCTCAAGGCGAAGTACCAACTTCTTAATATTGATCACAGGAGTGCCTTATCTACTAGTAATGGTTTTAAACGCCGCTTTTTGGAATCCAAAAAAAAAGGATTAAAGTTTTAGAAGCTAGGATTAATACTCTTATTACTGAGAAAGATCAAGGTTCTCTCGAGGTGCTAAAGCTTTGAAGGAATTTCAAGAACATATATTTCAAGTTCAAAATAGAGCGGGATCTAGCCATAAGCGAAAAAGACGCACTTGTTGAACGAGGGAAGTTGATTCGTTCCCGACTTCTTATAGAGAGCGATGCTGAATTTGAATGGGCTGCAAGGGTCTTAGATAATGCCAGAAATAATTTAGCTGTAAATGTTAGCCTTGAATCTGATCATGTTGCATTGGTTAGAGATATTATTTCTAAAAAAGAAGGTTGTTTGTAATTCTTATTCCCTTGTTATTTCTTGATGAGGGTTCTTATGTGGCTTTAACCTTCTTGTTCTTTCTTCGCAAATGACGAAAAGGAATTCCGTGAGAAAATTGAGGGTCTGGAAGAGAAGCTTGCCTCTCGTGATTATAAATACCGCGGGCTCAAGAAAAAGTTTACTACCACTATTTCCAACTTGAGCAATGATGATGTTCGCGTTCGTGATGTGATAGACGCATTTATGTGTCTATTTTTGATCTCGATTTTCTATATTGTTAGTACCCATTTTTGTGCTTATTTTGGTATTTTATCTTTTTGTAGATGTTTTTGGAGAAATACACTTGTGCGGAGAAATTGGCTCGAAAAAGTGGTATTTGGACCGAGATAAATTACTAAAGGCACCCGAAAATTAATAACGACACTCGGGAAGATTAATATGCGCACCCCAGTTGCTAAAGGAAGACCAGCACGGGATAGGGGGAAGTAATCTTTTACATTTTGATTTTCAAAATTTGGCGGGAAAATATATCAGCTACGAACAGATTTTGGTTTCGATTTTTAGGCATGATTGAGAGAGATTCAATCACGGATTTCAACTTCTTTAGGCATGTTTTGACTAAATAGGGTTTATATGTTTCCTAGATTCGCAAAGTTTGGGCTAGATCCTCGGTTTGATAAAACAGGGGACGGCACGAATATCCAATGATTTGCATGAATTCTAGGCAAGATTTTGACGTGATTTTGAAGAGTTAAACACGGGATTATGTATTTACCTAATAAACATGATGAATGACGTGCTTGGGAGTTAAAATAGGCATCAAATCTTCTCATATTTGGTTATTATCGAAAACAGGGGAGGTGTCATTCTCGGGTTGGTTTTGTGAGTTTATTTTTAGAAGTTACGTGACAACAAGGAGAACATAAACTCATACAGGATCCGTATCTATTAGAGAAGAAATTTGAAGCTAAACAGAAGACACATTGAAGGGAAAAGATGAAAGAAAAGTCGAGACTTTCGGTAAAAGAAAAGAAGAATTTTGGAGAATTTTGTTAGGCCTTTGGTGTATATAAGAAGTCCGGGGAGGTCATAAAAGGGTATCGAAAACTTTGGGGAATTTTAGAAGTATAACAGAGCATAAATAATCAATTTGCAGAGACACAGGCGAGAGGAAGAAGAAGAACACAGAGCGACGAAGAGAAGACATTCGTTTGTTCCGTGACCTTTGCTTTCAAATTCAATTCACTTTGTCACAATTATTGTAACAATTAGTACGAGTTCGCAACGATTATTAAGGTTTCTCTGCTTGATGTAGTTACCGTAAAAATTATATCTGTTACAAAACACACTGCTTTATACCTTTTCTTCAATACAAACACCTTTTGAGCTATGAATTATCTTTTTGTGCGTGTTTGCATCATGAGGAGCTAAACCCCTTAGCCTAGGCGACGGAGGAAGCCATTGTTCCATAAAGAGTGGTGTTTGTACCCAAAATTACTTTTGAGCACGAAACACGATGAATGGATAGTTTTGGTGAGTATTTTGGGTTAGGGGTCGATTTAAAGAACAAAATGAAAGACAGAGTTTTAACGTGGTTCGGCATAGGTTGCCTACGTCACGGGCGAATCCCCTTGGGGAGAAATGTTTTATTGACTTTTGTATTACAAACTATGTTTTTCTCTCCTATTGGCTTCCCCCTTCACGATTTTACGCTCTCTCCTATTTATACGAGTTCCACATCCAAATACAAACATAAATTACATTATTTGCTCATTCATGTCTCCATCATCAGTACTGTATGAAACAGCTAGAGTTAATTACGCATGTATGAAACTTCTTGCAATTAGTACTGCATGGGTAAAAGCTATTGCATTTAACCTTTGCATGGTGGCTTCTTTGGACTTCAATTCGCATGCATTTGAAAGCCGGCTGGAATTCAATTACGCATGAAAGCTGCACATTATGCTTCCATGATAAATTTTGCATAAATGATGGATAGCGATATTGGTGGACATTTCTTTGCGGAATAGGCGGCTTGCATGGGTAGGGACTGGCTTGATGGTTGTGGGCATGATGGTCAGCGGTGTGGATGGAGGGCGGCTTGTAGCATGGTTGGGCGGTTTGCGCGTGGAAGAGTTTTTTTGGGGTGGTTTGCGGCATTGCTGGCTACAAGACTGTGAAAATTGGCTAGGAGTGCGGCCCGACCGATAGTTGACCGACGGTTGACTTTGACTGTTGACCGACTGTTGACCATGACCTTGACCGGAAGTTGACTTTGATAGTTGACCGACTTTGACCATCGACCTTGACCGGAAGTTGACTTTGATAGTTGACCGACTTTGACCATTGACCGATCTGTGCAGTTGATTGGCGGGTGCCTTGGTTGGTTGGTTAGTGAGGCTTGGATGAGGACCAAAACATGATTCAAGTATCAATTTGGCCCATTAAGTGGTATTTTTACTTATGGTACAAACATCGCCCCCTCTTAACCTCCAACTTGTTGGGGGTTAAGAAAAAATTTCGTGTTCCTTAGTCAATGATAAAACTCGCCCCCAAGTGTGGACTATTGATATTGACGTGATTAGCGAACTTCCATTGTTGTTTGCGGAAATCAAGACGCCCCTAAGAGTAAATTTATGTTGCTGAATCGTAAATACAAACACCTTCGTTGATTGTGGAGATCGTAATTAAGTCGCCCCCAAGTGCTGCAAAAACAAGACTAAGGTGATGCAACGGAAGCTTGATAATGGAGCAGAGTGATGTTGGAAATGAGCGATAACAACCCAACATTGAAGAAGCTGGTGCAAGCCATTTGTGATCAAGCTGGAGTTGCGGGAAGCGGCAAGCAAGCTACCTTTGTTGCGGCTGCGATCATCTGAATTGCGAGGAGTGGCGAGCAAAAGCGCCGCTGCTACGCATTGCGATCATCGGTGCTGCAGGAGTGGCGAGCAAAGCGCAGCTGCTGTGGCCGCGATTAGATGGACTGCGGGAGTTTCGAACCGAGCTGGGCTATAGCGGCCCGATCGGTTGAGTCTCGGCTGACATCGAGCATTACGGTCAGTTCGCGATCAGTTGGATCTGCGGGAGCGACGAGCAAAGCTATGCTGCGGCCAGTTGCGATCAGGGTGACTTGCGGGAGTGGCGAACAAAATTGCAGCTGCGGCATTCGCGTCAATGTTGGGCTGCAAGAGTGGCGAACAAAGCAACCTACTGCGGCTGCGATGATGCATTGGATTGCGGGAGTTCGCGGAACAGTCAGGATGCTGACGGCCGATCGGTTGATGCTGCGGCGACATCGATCATTCGCGGCATTACCCAGCCCCAGGAGTTGCGAAATGAGCCGGACTGCAGCCAGCCTCTTCGATCACCGGGTCGCAACAAAGATCGAGCATTACCGATGCAGCCGCGATCCCACCCGGATCACAGAGCGATGAGCAAAATTACCACCGCAAAGAAATGCGATCAGTCGGTCTACAGGAGTGACGCAGCAAACCGCCTTCTGGCACTGTGATCAGCCGGACTGCAAAGAGTTGCGAAGCAGCCGGGACTGCAAAGCAAATATCGCCCTGCCTCAGCCGGATTTAACACGACATAAAGAATCGCATGCGATCACTGCTGTTGCAGGAATAAAAATAGATCAGGACTCCGAGTAGCTTCGATCAGCGGGACTGCGGCGGCTGCGGGGGACCGGATTTAAATGGGCATTCGATAAACCTAGGTGTAAGCAAGTTACAAATAAAACTACACATCATCGGGTTACGCCCAAGCGAGTGCAACCTTGACCGCATCATTTGCGCCCAACCGAGTACGAAAATTCATAGGCAAAGCGACCGCATCGGTCGCGTCCAACCGATTCAGCAGATTTGCTTTTGAACTGGAGTACAATAATTCAATCAACATAACTATAGCGATTTTAACATTACCGATGATTGTAAAATTGCGTAAAAATATTAGGGTGTACGTTCGCCCCCTCTTAATCCTACAACTCGTTGGAGGATTAAGAAGTTTGGGTTACCTGAAGTTTCGATTTTCAGAGGCTTAATTTCGCATTGCAATTAGGTGCTATGTAACTCGCCCCCAAGCGTATGGAGTGTTACACGCCTTGCCCCAAAGAGTAATTTTAGACCATGAGGTGTTACATATCTCGCCCCCAAGTGATGGTCGGTCATGTTGGAGTGATATGCAACTCGCCCCGGAAGATAGTAATTGTCATCTTTGCTCAATGCTTGCACAAGGGTGCACTGCGTTGCTGCATTTTGCTCGCGCATGGGATTTTGAATATGTCCGCTATCCGGAATTGCTACGGGGCCAATCCCACTATTCCGGATGCGCACAGGAGGTGAAATGTGTGCATCCTCGTGAGAAGATGCTTTCCACATTAAAGGTGTCTTCTTGAACAAAAGTATGCATCAATATATGAAAAGATGCAAAAATATGTAAATTGTATACTTACCTTATTGAAAATGTTACTGCGACTTCGGTTTCAAGTGATTAGGATGCCCATTGGATATGTCGGTGTTTTCCAGCGACGATGATTAGTATAGTTGCCTTAGCGTCTCGTCTCGACTTAGTAATTGATTTGTCGTGGACTGGAATGCACCCGATTAAGTCAAGTGGATGGAAAGACAGATTGCCACAGGCAGTATTTTGTTGTGATCACATTACCTTTGCCTGTGATTATCGCAAATCGGATCGAATCGGTTGTGAGGAAAAGCTTGTATTGAAACAATTTTAGGGAAAATCGGACTACATCGATTCGACCACCGGACCAGTAGGAATTAAAAGGATTGCGGTGCACATTCGATCAACAGAGCCAACGGTATTCTTTGTGAAACCAGTTACAATAGTTCGATCAACTGATTTGTAATAGTTATGTGGAAAAGGACTTGCAGCAGTTCGATCAACTGACTGCGAGTATTTTCGTGGTGATTGAATGTGACCGTTTCAAGCATTTGTCATTTTACATTTCTAAAAATTTTAACCTTCTCCGAAAATTGGAATGTCGCCTTCACGACCTTGGTAATTAACATACGATCTCATCGGGCCGACAATCACTCAGTTTGGATGCACGAAGAAGAAGTTATCGAGGAAACAAAATTGGTTGGTCAGCGCCTTGCTCTAACATGTTGATGACGTGATTGTACCCATAAAATATTATTCTCCAATTGTAAAATTTTACCTTCATGTCGTAGGATATGGAAATGCGATCGCAACGAGCCAAAAATCATCCAATTCGGACGTGAGACGAAGAAGATATCAACGAAACAAATTTTTAGACCAAGCCCTAGTGGGGTGTACATATCCGCAAGGAAAGAGAAACTGGGCGGAATAATCCGAGGGCTACGGGATTAAGTTGCACCGCGTTCCATTGAAACAGGGCTACGGAATTAAGATATACCGCGCCGTACCGAATCATTCACTCCAATTAATCGGCGATTAATCGCTGCATCCAACTAATCGCCATTTGGTCGCCGAGTAATCACCGATTGCCGCTCGCTGGTGGCCGGCGGCTTTGTCTGCCGCCGACGCCATTCGCCGCGTCTTGCGCCGCCGCTCATAATGGCCGCGGAGTGTGGACCGTCGTTCGCCGCCGCCGCTCGTAATGGCCGCCGGCCTTGGCTGCCGACAAACAATTTTTTTTTTTTTTTTTTTTTTATTATTTTTTTTTTTTTGAATTTGATTTTGATGTTTTACAGAGCATCGAAAATAGATATACCAGGAAGCATCAACGGTCTGTGTGTCCAGCGCATCGAAGGTTGATGTACCACCATTGCATCGAACTGTTGCTGAGAATGGGATTTTGATGTATCACGGAGGATCGAAGTTTGATGTACCTAAGAAAATCCACGGTGGTCATTTGCTGTGCATCGAACTTTGATGTTACTCGAAGCTTCGAAGAATTATGACGTGGGTGATGGACACCCTTGAAGTGGGTGAGTGAAAACAAATGTAGGTAAACGAAACCCCGAAGAGGGTGAACAGATCTCGAGGCCGTTCGCGTATGTTCGCCAGCGTAATGAATAGCCGTGGTGGTCGCCATGGCTTTTTCTTATTTTATTTATTTATTTTTTTTGAAACTTTTGGTGACATGTTCTGCGAAACTGTGATCTTTACTCCGAACATTTGGTGACAGCTTTGGGGAACTGTTGTCTTTTGTTTCATGCCTTCTTGCAACGGATGGTTGAAGTGTTATCCTTGCTGTCTTCCCCTTTGTAACAATTTTGAGTACTGTTGTCCTTTCTCCTTGCAACATTTTTCTCCATGAACATGATGCAGATCGAACATCCTGGCAACAATCTTAGCGATGTTATGATGAGTCGGCTTTGGTGGCTTCCGATCGCGATCTTTGGGCTATAGTAATTGTGATTAAGCCGAATGCAATTTGTTGCGATCGGTTGGACGGAAGTGATAGAAATCGAAGCTGGATCCAGCCATGTTGTGGATCGAATATCCTACAATAGTTTTGATAGTATTTCACTACATCTTTTGCCGCGAACCGAGCGTCACAGCAACACTATCATCGATTTTGTAGTGATGCGATTTTATTGTATCGCGAGTAATAACAGAAAATCAAAGCGGAGAATCTTGATTGCAGCGATTGCGATCAAGCTGGATTTGTAGTATGTGCGATTATACGGTCAGCAGCCACTGCGATCAGCCGGACTCACATCGTTATGATCAAGTCGGACCGCATGCGATTTGCGATCCACCGGATATAGTGATGATTTTTCAAAACGCTCAAAGCTTGCTTTTCACGGACACGATTTTGAAGCATTTTCTACAACTTTTCTCAATGGGAAAACACGATTTCTTTTCTCGTATGTCCCCTTAGTCGGCGCCAATGTTTGTACCCAAAATTACTTTTGAGCACGAAACACGATGATTGGATAGTTTTGGTGAGTATTTTGGGTTAGGAGTCGATTTAAAGAACAAAATGAAAGACAGAGGTTTAACGTGGTTCGGCATAGGTTGCCTACGTCCACGGGCGAATCCCCTTGGGGAGAAATGTTTTATTGACTTTTGTATTACAAACTATGTTTTTCTCTCCTATTGGCTTCCCCCCCCTTCCTGATTTCTGCTCTCTCTTATTTATACAGTTCCACATCTAAATACAAACATAAATTACATTAATCGCTCATTCATGTCTCCATCATCAATTCCGTATGAAAGCAATTGGAGTTAATTACGCATGTATGAAAGCTATTCGCAATTAGTACCGCATGGTCAAAGCCGTCGCATTTAGCCTTTGCATGGCCGAAACTGCTGGACTTGATTCGCATGGTGAAATGGTCGGAATTCAATTACGCATGAAATCGCATATTTATGCTTCCATGATAAATTTTGTATAAATGATGGTTGGCGGTATTAGTGGACATTTCTTTGGCGGAACAACCGATTGCATGGGTAGGGACAGCTTGATGGTTAACAGGCATGATGGCCGGGCGGTGTGGATGGAAGGCATGCAGCGGCATGGTTTAGCGTGGAAGAGTTTTGGCTTGGAATTGGTTTGCGGCATTGGGCTACAAGACGAAAATTGGCTAGGGGTGCGGCCGACTTTCGATAGTTGACCGACGGTTGACTTTGACTGTTGACCGACCGTTGACCATGACCTTGACCGGAAGTTGACTTTGATAGTTGACCGACTTTGACCATCGACCTTGACCGGAAGTTGACTTTGATAGTTGACCGACTTTGACCATTGACCAGGTGCATGCTGATTGGTGGTCCGCCTTGGTCGGCGGTTAGTGGGCTTGGATGAGGACCAAAACATGATTCAAGTATCAATTTGGCCCATTAAGTGGTATTTTTACTTATGGTACAAACAAGTGGTATATTTCTATTTTAATTAATTCTTGCAATTTCTTTTATGATTATTTGCATGGAACTAATATTGGAAATTGATTTTTATTGAATGATTGTGATTTGTTTTGATGGAGCATGCTTAGTTTAAGACTTTTGATGTTTCATGCTTGATGTATACAATTGTAACTTCGAAAATCTACTAGAGGCAATAAATTAGAATCACTTCAAACGCAAAGAATTTCATGAATATTGATTAGATTGAATCACTTAATTGGTCAATGGTGGAATCCTGAGTCTCGGTGCTTTTTATAATCTTGATAACAATTTTGTAAGTTTTCTATTGAGTTTGAATCTAAAATTGAATCTTCACAAGTCTGAGTGAACGATACTTTTCTTACCACTTTCTACAACCATTGTAAAAACTACATCATGATGCAGCTATTAAGAAAGTCTGCGCGGATAATAACATTCCTCTTTCAACTTATAAATTCGCTGAAGTTCCTCCGAATGAAGAAGACTTTGATATCTCTGATAGTGAAGGAGAATATGTGTATGAGGAGATTGATGAGGAGGGTAACAATTCTAAAGCTGATGAAGTCAATGGAGAAGACACCGATGGAAAATAGTTGTTCTTTCTGATGATCCTCTCTTTCTCTTTTCACTTGTAAATCTTTTACCAATTTCTTGTATATTAAACTTCTCCAGTCTAAACTCTTAAGCATTTGAGTCTTTCTCAATGTAAATTCTCCTTGTCTTGCACCTGTATTTATAAAAGTCGAAGTACTGTTCTTTCCAACAGTTGGGGTTAATCCAGTGATAATAACATGTGTGAATGTGTAACTGTGTCTTTTTTAGTTAATGTAGTCCTTTGTTCGCTTTGCATATATACCCATTGCTGCTAATGGGGTATATGGATTTTAGTACCTTCCCTAGTAATCTGGCACCCACATTAGCAATATTGATATCTACCTTGAGAGCTGAGAGTTACTTTGGTGTGTTTCCTGCTATTTGCTCTTTAACTTGTAATGTGCGTAGGTTCTTGAAAGAAATTTTGTATGGCTAGTCTTATTGACCATTCATTCCTTGCTTGGGAAAGTGGCATCATAACCTTGGGTTGAGTTGCATGACTGCTTACAAATTCTTGTTAGTCCCATTGGTAACTTACCCTTGTTAAAAAAAGATGTGCCTCCACATGACATTCATGGATCCAGCTTTCAGTGAAAGCCTAGATACCAATTAGAGTTTGATATAGGACAAAGATTAGAGCCACCACTCAAACCTTTAACCGGACACCCCTTGGGATGGCTCCAGGTACATGCCGGAGGCCCGGAGTCAAGAGTAGTGGTGTGGATAGTAGCGTTTTTCAATCAAAGGACATGCCGGAGTTAAAATTAGTGGAGTTGACTATTTACGTGTATACTCGTAAGTCGTAATAATTCCACATTACTCTGAAAATCTAAACAGTCGCTCTCTGTTTTGAAACTAGCACCTATCACAAATGATTTTGTATGAATTGATGGAGAAAAAACAAGAACAAGAATGAATTTGCAATTGTGAGTTTGACACGTTACCTTGATTTTTTCTTTTTTTTGATAGGAAGGAAGATTTTATTAGAGGAGAGAATATACAAAGAGTCTACCGGAGGTAGACAGCAACAAAAAGAAAGAAATCAAAACAAAATAGCGAAAACTATATGTTATAGAGAATATAGATTCCCAATTTGAAACAGAATAAGCAAAAAGGGAACATTATCTATATACCCCTAGTATACCCTCTTTGTATACCCTCTTTTGTGTTTATAACATTCCCACAAAAATAAGTTTACGCTTGAACCTTTGGTAGTAGCCCATGATAAAACCAAAGATTTTGCCTCATTACCCAAGTCCGCATCCACCTTAAACTCACAGTTCTTCTCGAAAATACAACAGTTCCGTTCTCTCCACAATAGCCTCTGGTAACAGATCCCATACAATTCTTCCTTGAGTTGATAAATTAGAGTCAAACCAACATAGAGCAAGATCTTGAAAAGATTTCGAAAAGACCCATGACCAATTTTTCTTAGGAAACAACATATACCAAACCTTACAGATGATATTACAATGCAAGAAAAGATGATCCTGCAACTCCTCAACATTCCCACAGAGTACGCAAAAGTTAAAGATGTACACCTTTCAGATACAGATTATTTATTGTATTAAGCTTGTTGTGAACTAAACTCCACATCAGAAAGGTAATCTTAGGAGGGGTAGCTGGCTTCCATATGAATGAACTAGAAAAGTTATCCAAACCTTCAGCAGCTTTTAATTTCTAATAAAATGACTTTACTGTAAAAATACATGAGTTGTCGAACCATCTTCTTGTATCCAAAGTATTATTGAGAGAATAAGGTGAAGAACCAATTAAAACCAAGTAAGTCACTAATTGATTCACTTCAGCATCTTTAAGAAGATGCTTGAAATCAATTTTCAGCTCTTGGAATCGGAAATCATGTCAGCTAATCTTGCGAATTTGTCTTTTGCTAACTTGAAAAGACTACTAAAAGAGTGAGACAGACTATCATTTCCAATCCAACATTAATGAGCAAACAAGATAGATATTTGTTTACTAGAGTGAATATTCGGGGTTGTGTAAGAGCTAACAAGGGAGCTAGTATCGGCGATGCTTTTTCAACAGGAGATACCATAAGTGGTTTCTACTTTTCCTAGTATCCAAAAGGACTGAGAATCACTATGTTTATCAGCAACGATTTTGCGCCATAAATGAGTTTTCTCAGAATCGAACCTCTAAAACCATTTGGATAACAAACAACGATTCATGACAGCAACATTAAGAACACCCAGACCCCGTCTTTCCTTTGAAGCTTGAACTAACTTTCAGTTAATGAAATGAGCAATTTTCGATCCGGCCACATGCTCCCACAAGAAGTTCCTAATTTTCTTTTCAAGTTGCTTGATGATTGACATTGGAGCTTCGAATAAAGAGAAGTAGTAAAGTGGCAGTGAAGATGAAATGCATTTTAGTAAAGCCAACTTACCTCCTTTAGAAAGAGTTCCTTGTCTCAAAGTAGATAACCTAGAATTAAACTTCACAAGAATTGGATCCCATATAGACTTTACATTTGATTTAGCTCCAAGTGGCAAACCTAGACATTTGAAGGGAAGCCTATCAGTAGCGAAACCAAATTCCTTATCCGAAATATCAAGAGTAGGAATATCTCCATAACTAAAAGTCTGGTTTTAGAGGTGTTCTGTTTCAAACCAGAAATGTATTCAAAGCATTGTAATGCAGAGAATAAGTTACCCTGATGTTGCCGAAAGATCTTCTTATCTATTTTTGAAGCTCATTATTAACTTTTTCTTCATCCTCACATGAAGCCTTCAATGTCCTACAACACGAAATAATACCCTATGTCACATAGACATCAAAGAGTTAACCCTAGCTAGATCAACATCTTAAATTCTTGGAAAACCTTCTGAAACCTTCCCAGTAAAATTTAGGCTTCAACGTCTCTATTTTAAAATACAATAGAAAGTGCCATACCCTTCCATGCGAAGGTGTCATCTCAATCATTACCGTGAAGGCACCAATGATCAAGGTTCGAAATTATACATCCATAAAATGCATAATAATCTTCTTAATACAATTTAGCTCGACTTTCATCGATCGCAGAAGTGTATCCCACACTTTTATTAACCATATATAGCCCATTTGATTTTGGTCAATTTTTTTATACTAAAATTCAAAGTTTGACCTTATTTTATTATGAGTAGTTCTAAACGAACAACTCTTTTAAACCATGCCTAAAAAGATACATTAAAGATGGACCCCACCACTGGAAAAAAAATACATGCGGTCTCATTTGTGGGGAATTTTGTATCTACACGGTTTTCCTTTAGTTTATCTCCACAGTCTGTAAAGCATTTTTGTTTTATTATTATTCATAGCCCACAAACTAGGTTATCAAATCAGTGAATAGGTGAGAGAGTGGGTTGAAAAATCCGCGACTCAGTGATTAATAAAAAAACGTTTTAGCGTTGTTTTTTTTTTTTCTTTTTCTTTTGTACGGGAGTTTATATACATGAGAAAAAAATTGAACTTTAGAACCTAATTGTTCTAGATACAAAAATAATTCATGATAAAGTTTATATAATTATTATTTAATATTTGTTATTGAAATGAAAGAAAATTCATCAAGTTCTCTATCTACACCATTTGAAACCCATGAAAAATCAATTGGAAACCCTAGAATTGTTGGTACTAACAAGTCTAGGGTACTACACCATCTAGCATTGTTGCATGAAACCCTAGAATTGTTGGTACTACACCATCTATCAATACCATCAAGTTCATGCCTGGAGAGAAGATTGAAGACTATGATCGGGCATTGAGAAAAATAAAAGATTTGTATTCCCATGGTTATCTGCGGTCTTTATTTATCACTGATGACGATCAACAACTTCAAAAGGGTCTCGCAGAAGTATTTCCTGAAGCAACAAATTTGTTATGTGCATTCCAATCAAGATAAATGTATGTGTTAATTTCAAAACAAGTATGAACAAGGATATTCCAGAAGAACTTGAGGAGATAAAAGGAGTATGTGAATTTTTTTCCCTGATATAGAGATTTCAAGGACTCTCTGGTGGTCGAGAATTCACTAAATTCTAGATTACCAGACCCACCGTGAATATGCATTAAAGTATTAATAGTTGCCGAATTGAATTGCTGGTAGTTAAATTTAGTAGAAGCCGGCATTGACATTGTGCGATACCGAGCATTGGAAATTTTTTGACACAACCATAAACTGAGATGTTAATTCACAATCACTCTGGTGGTTGTGAACTCAATGAATTCACGGCTACCAGATCCTCCTTGAAAAAAAAATTCCCCTAACATGATAATGAATTCGCCACAGCTAAAGCATCCGTGATTTTTTTCCCTAACGTAAATATTTTGCAATCACTCCGGTAGCAGTGAATTCAATGAGTTCAACACAACCAGATCCTTCTTGATTTTTTATTCCCAGAATTATATATTCACAATGGCTCTGTTATCCGTGAATTTGATAAATTCACCACCACTAGACCCTCTGTGAGTTAACTTTTCCTATGAAATATAAACTCACAATGGCCTTGGTAGCCGTGAATTCGATGAATTCACAACCACCAGACCCTCCGTGAGTTATTTTTTTCCTGAGATATATATTCAAAATGGCTTTGGTTGCCGTGAATTCGATGAATTCACCTCCACCGGAGCCTGCGTGAGTTTTTTATCACCCTGACATATGTATTCCATAAATGCAGGACAAGTAAGAATACTAAACATTTATATACAAGTATATACATTGAATATTTTCTTAAGAAAAATATAAGTGAATATTCTATGACTAGAACTAAAAAAGACAGAACTCCGACATTATATGCAACATTGGATTCAAATGCAAAATCTCTTTGTAATATTGAAGATTTATAATGCGTATATACTTTCAAAATAAATGTTTACTAGATTGAATTTAATGCTAAAGGAAAAAACATAAAATAACTAAACGAGTTACTTCTTGCGTTTTTTCTTGTTCTTGTCTTGTTTCTTCAACAAATTGATGACAGGGATCGATATCATCTTCCAAATCAGAAAAAATATGTGATCTTTCAGAGTTTTCATAATTTTTGAACATCGAGACTAAGCGAGCTTTTTTTGAAGGGATTATCAGCTCATCTTCAGCTCCAAAGCACTCAACAAAATTCAAAATAATTCCCATGTTCCGTTTTTGAACAGAAATAAGTCAAAACAACTAGGGGTAGGAAACCTAATAAACTTCTTTTCCTTCTCACAAAATGAATTGATAAGAGCGAGATCAATCTTAACATTGCCATACTTGATTAACGGATAAAAACCGTTGCTTTTCACATACTCTTGGACTTTGATACATTCTTTATCAATTGGCCACATTAGTTTTACCATGTCTTGGTGTTGATGGAGTTTAAGCAACGGTCTTGGGGTTTTCTTGGATTCTACCAAACAAAAGAACAAATATACACAATGCAGTAACTAAAATTTACAACATAAATATCAAATAAAAAATAAAATAAATATACATTAACATACCGAGCTTCCCATACTGGTGGTGCCATTAATGTATAAAAAATTCCTAAACAATGAGAGAATTCAGCATCACAAAAAAAATTGAAAAAAAATACACATGTTCTTTATGTTTGTGTTATAAACTAAATTATTCATTTTACATATATGTATCTGATTCAAACATTTTATCAAACACATGGAATGCAGAACCCTAATACTAACACTTCAACACTAAACAACTTTGATAAAACCTTTAAATCATAAATTTAATGGAGATTAATTGGTATATAACTAATGAACATAATCTCAACAACAAAAAATTCTACCTAAACATCAAAAAGCCATAAACAAAACGATTTCTTCTCATTAGGGTTTTAATTTAAAATATTAAAAATTTAGTTCAATTAACCTGTATATATCTTGTGAAGTTGATTTGATTCTTTCTCCTTAATTTCCTTCATCCCTTGATGATCCGGTTGATTGATTTTTCAACAAATTCTAAAAATAAAATTTTAGGGTTTATTGTTAGAGGCTTGGTTGACTAGCTTAGGAGAAGAAATGAAAAACGTTTAGTTTCTGAATAAAAAGACTTTATTTTCTTTTAGAAATAGTTTTAATAACTTGAGTCAACTTGGTTGGATCGTTTATAGTATAACTCAACTCGCCTCTAACTAGCTATGAGTTTCTGCTAACTAGGTAAACAAGGTATGGGCGGCTATGATTTAGGTTATGGTTAATAAATTGAAAAAAATTGTGGGCTATGGTTAATAAAAGTGGGGCTAAATTTAAGAGAATCCATTATCTTCTTAATATAATTTAGCTCGACTTTCATCAAGCGCAGTGAAAAATCGGGGGTCTAACAACCACACCCAATATTTCTTTCGGCAATATGTATGGACTAACTCCAATATAATATCAAGAGAATCAACTAGACAGTCAGACTCAATCAAGATAAGATATCCAAGAGTTATATCTCTTTCTCAAATCATTAAGCAAATCAACAGAATGGAATCCGCGAACTGATTGGTACGTGAATAACTTGAACGGTACCAAAGACCAATGTTCAAGTGTCAATCAATTTATATCAACAACCAAAGGTTGGATTTACCAGTTGATTGAACAACGCACAACCTGCGATATTTCAATTATATAAACAAATATAATACGGAAAAAAATAACACAGACACCAGAAATTTTGTTAACGAGGAAAATGCAAATGTAGAAAAACCCCGGGACCTAGTCCAGTTTTGAATACCAACTGTATTAATCCGCTACAGATACTATCCTACTACAAGTTAACTTCGGAGTGGAATGTAGTTGAGCCCTAACCAAGTGTAATACCGATTAAGGTACAGTCGCGTTCCTTACGCCTTTGAATCCCAGCAGGACTCTACGCACTTGATACCCTTAGATGATCTCACCCACAACTAAGAGTTGATACGACCTAAAGTCGAAGACTTATAAACAAATATTCTCCCACAGAAGCACCTATGAAGTTTTGTTATGTCTTTTGATAAATCAAGGTGAACAGGAACCAATTGATAATCCGGTCTTATATTCCAGAAGAACAGCCTCGAACTATCAACCACCTCACAATAAGTTAACTATATGGTAGTAGAATAAGTTATTGTGGAATCACAAAGAATGAGGAAGATCTTTGTGATTAATTTTTATATCTTACTGTTGATGGTGGTTTTTAGCTTAGGGTTAAAACCGTAAAACACTAAACCCTAGCAGACAGTGATGTCATAACATTTAAAGTAACAAGCATTTACTAGGCATATTTACTGAAACCTTTAATGTGTCCCTAAATAATTATCGTGGTATCTTTTTCAAATTAGGGTTACGACAAGCCAAACCCTAATTCCCACGTGTGCCAATGGCAAACCATGCCAGCCACACCGACCATGCCAAAGCATGCCAACCATGCTCGCCGCACCTCTGTGCCAATGGCAAATCATGCCAGCCACACTGACCGCGCCAAAGCATCCCAACAATGCTAGCCGCACCTTTGTGCCAATGGAAAATCATGACAGCCACACCGACCACGCCAAACCATGCCAACCATGCTCGCCGCACCTCTGTGCCAATGGAAAATCATGCCAGCCACATCGACCCCGCCAAAGCATGCCAACCATGCTAGCCGCACCTCTGTGCCAATGGAAAATCATGCCAGCCACACCGACCGCGCCAAAGCATGCCAACCATGCTAGCCGCACCTATGTGCCAATGGCAAATCATGCCAGCCACACCGACCGCGCCAAAGCATGCCAACCATGCTCGCCGCACCTCGCTGCCAATGGCAAATCATGCCAGCCACACCGTAGCGCCAAAGCATGCCAATAATGCTACCGCACCTCGTGCCAATGGCAAATCATGCCGCCTACACCGACCGCCCCAAAGCATGCCAACCATGCTCGAAGCACCTCCGTGCCAATGGAAAATCATGCCAGCCACACCTACTGCGCCATGCCAAACGCACCTCGCCATGGCCCCATGCCGCGCCACCATACTGGCCTTCACTACGCGGCTATCAAAACGAAGGCGTGCAACAATCAACGGTTGCTCTTCATTCCCAGGAGAAAATCCTGGCCGTCTAAGGTTACCAAACTACCTTTGCCCTAAAACCCTAGCTTGGTCACGCACCTATCCCAAGCTAGTCACGCTATGCGCCTATGGAAAACCCTTGGCCCCACATGCCAAGCCAAACCGCACCTAGCCATGCTAGTCACATCATGCCAAGCCAAACGCCCTTGCCTGTGCCCTAGCCACGCCATACGCCCATGGCAAACCCTTGGTCCCACATGCCAAGCCAAAAACGCACCTAGCCAAAGCTATCCACGCTCAAGGCGAACCCTTGGCCCCACATGCTAAGCCAAACCAAACCTAGCCAAGCTAGCCGCGCCATGCCAAACGCACCTTGCCTTGGCCCTAACCATGCTAGTCACATCATGCCAAGCCAAACGCCCTTGTCTTGGCCCTAGCCACGCCGTACGCCCATGGAAAACCCTTGGCCCCACATGCCAAGCGAAAACCGCACCTAGCCAAAGCTAGCCATGCCCAAGGCAAACCCTTGGTCCCACATGCCAAGCTAAACCAAACCTAGCCAAGCTGGCCGCACCATGCCAAACGCACCTTGCCTTGGCCCTAGCCATACTAGTCACATCATGCCAAGCCAAACGCCCTTGCTTGGCCTAGTCACGCCATACGTCCATGGAAAACCCTTGGCCCCACATGCCAATCCAAAATCGCACCTAGCCAAAGCTAGCCACGCCCAAGGCGAAACCTTGGCCCCACATGCCAAGTCTAACCCTAGCCGCGCCACCAAGTTGGCCCTCGCTACGCGGCTACCAAAACGAAGGCGTGCAACAATTAGCGGCTGCCTTTCAATCCCAGAAGTCCAAGGTTACCAGACGACACATGGTAACCTTTGGCCCGAAAAACTAAGTTTGGCCACGCAAAACCTTGCCATGCCAATGACATGCCAACCTAGCCGCGCCACCACGTTGGCCCTCACTACGCGGCTACCAAAACGATGGCGTGCAACAATCAACGGTTTCCCTTCAATCCCAAGACCAAATCCTATCCATCCAAGGTCACCGGACGACACATGGTAAACTTTGGCCCGAAAACCTAAGTTTGGCCACGCCAAACCTTGCCATGCTAACGACATGCCAACCTAACCGCGCCACCACGTTGGCCCTCACTACGGCTACAAAAATGAAGGTGTGCAACAATCAACGGTTGCCCTTCAATCCCACGAGAAAATCCTAGGCATCCAAGGTCACCAGACGACACATGGTAACCTTTGGCCCGAAAACCTAAGTTTGGCCACGCCAAACCTTGGCATGCCAACCTAGCCACGCCACCACGTTGGCCCTCACTACGCGGCTACCAAAACGAAGGCATGCAATAATAAACGGTTGCTCTCAATCCCAGGAGCAAATGCTAGCCATCCAAGGTCACCAGACGACACATGGTAACCTTTGGCCCGAAAACCTAAGTTTGGCCACGCCAAACCTTGCCATGCCAACGTCATGCCAACCTAGCCATGCCACCACGTTGGCCCTCACTACGCGGCTACCAAAACGAAGGCGAGCAACGATCAACGGTTGCCCCTCCTCTCAAGATGCAAGATCTCGACCGTCTAAGGTCACCGGCCGGCAAGTTTCTCGAGCTTGACTTACCAAGCCACAAAAACGTGCTACATGTTTTCCAAAACATTCGAGACATCAACAAAAACTGGGGGATCCTCTTTGGGTATTAGTTTGGCGGTCTACATCGTGCGGCGTACACAACTCCCATCATAAGGAAGTGTCATAAGGGTGAGGCTGTTAGTAAATACGGGAAGTTATGTGTAAAACGTCCATGGGTCATAAAGCACATGCGTTAACAACTTTATGGGACATCAATCCCATAATGTTAGCAGTTTCATGAAAACCAGTTTCATGCGTTAACCACTTTATGGAACATCAATTCCATGCATACGGTTATCACCTCCTCCCATTTACTTCCCCACTCCTTAATGAGACTAGGGTACATTTTTACTCCGACTTGTATAAATAGGTCTTACCTATTTCCATTGGACAACAAGTTTATACGGGATATACAACACTCAGAAATACTTACTTGCTAGCTTACCTTGGGAGCTCTCTCACTTTTCTGATAACAAGTCGTGGTAACCCAACTACTCTTCCAGAATCAACTATTCTGGTCTCACCACTTTCCTTGCTTCCCTCCACAAAACTAACCCATTCTCCACCGCTTTGTGACCGAAGCAAGTCTGGAACGGGCATTTCTTGGTTTAGGCCGGACATGTATAGATTGATCTCTCGAATCTAAAGTACTCCCTTGAAGTACATTGTTTAGGGTTTAAATTGTTTCTCAACTGCACTCCCGCAATTACCGAAATCAGCAGAATTGGCGACCACAGTGGGAGATTGATCTTTCGGTTACAATGTCAAATTTTCAATCCTCGATCTCATACTTTGACGAAGACATCAGAATGGTAGTGGAAAACAATCCGCTCATGGATTGACTCAGCTACCAAACGGCCCTATATGATCCGCTCCGGGATCGACGACTCAGTCACCAGACGACCCGATTACCAGTCATGACACCGCAAGGGGCTACTGGGGACTTCCCAGAGGTTAAAAGCAAACGATCCACCCAGGCATCGACGACTCGATTATCAAGTTACTCAGAGACAACTGGGGAATTTCCACATCACGGCGGTGCTTCCCACAAAAGTTGGACTTACACCCGGAAGATTCATTCTTCGTCAGGAGATCCAGAAAACGGAGTAAGTCTTTCCTAGACAAAATATATAGTCTACTACTTCAAATCTTTACAGAGATAATAAAAACCGATAGCCATATTGTTCCCATGCTTTCCATCATCATGCAATATTCACGGTTTCACAAATTTCCCAGATGATTTGTTATTTACACTTCCAATTCAGACTTTAGCATATCAAAAAAAAAAAAAAAAAAAAAAAAACATTACTCCAAAATAATCCAAAAATCTTATAAAAGGCAATCATCTATCAATCCAAAAACCAAAACCAGGCGTCTTATTTGCATTTCAAAAAAAAAAACCTAAAGATAAGAGGTCCAGAAGACAGATATATATTCAAGGGAAGTTTTCCAACAACGGCTTGCTCCTTTTGGCAAAGGCCTCCCTAGTGCTTTCGAGAGCCGCCCTCTTAAGTATCAGCCTCCTGCACAACTTCTTGAATTACCTTCCGCTTCTTCATCATGTCCATGGAAGGACCTTCAACTGCTCCAGTCAACGACCTTTCAACATCAGAGAGACCTTCAACGAACCAAGAAATGTTGAATTCGAAGCCTACGCACATGTCACGATGGAACTTCCATCTCGAGATTACATCCTCAGAAATTGTATGACCCGTCACGTTCCACATCTTGTCAATCGAAGACAAGGCTTCCTCCACACGCTTGACCAACGCATGACGCCTAATGATCTTCTTAGTCGTGGAAATGTGAACACAACTTTCCCAAATCTTGGTGTACAATATCACATGTTTAGCTGGCACGCTAAATCCACCAATCAACACATGACCTGGGAAAGGGGCCAGATACGGATGATTGAAGGTGGCACCTGCAACTGAATCAGGAACTGGCAGTTGTGTATTGTAGTACCTATAGGAGATCCCTAACTACGATTCCCCCGAAAGTGCTCTTCTCCACCTGAGTCACGGCAGTGCCCTAGGGACGATGAATCTTCATGTACAAGGTGCTAGCTGGCACAGTTTCCGCAGCGGGAAGTACGGCTACATCTTTACTATGGTGGTCTTCCACTTCAAGATAATCCCCATACTGGCTAGATGAAGATTCAGCACTGTTATCGGAAGAACTATTCTTGCCATCGCTGGATATCTGGACTTTCATCCTTTTCGGAATCCCCATCACCATGGATGAGCTCGGCACCCCCACCCTCTGTCTAGAAAAACGATGCTTTCTTACTACTTGCAAGTTTGGCAAAGGCGTTCGTGCTGCTGAAACCATGGACGAGATACAAGGACACGTTCTTTGAAAAGAAACAAGGATATACGTAATCCAGCTGAAGTCAAGAAAGAAATCACACGTACCCTTATGTTGGATGAACTAAAAGCGGTAGATCTATGGAATCGATTGGAAACCGCTTCGCACGATTCTTAGACCTTCGATCCTTCACTTGGGGACTGTCCACGTCCGATCGACGGATTTCCTTTTGGTTAAAAAGTATCCCTCAACAACGGATGTTTTGCTAAAATCTCGTGGAAGGCCTACCACGAGTGTTCTCCACTATGGCTTTCAAAAATTCCTAGATGACGAGGACTTCACTCTGCCATAATAGAAAGGGAGACTTCTGCCCGGCGCAAGAACACTAGCATCAAGAACGTCTGATAATGAACCCTCTGGAGCTGCCAGCTGACGAACGAGAGGGACCCCTTGGTCGAAACCCATATGCCGAGCTGCTCGCTCAATATTATAAGAGAATGCCTGACACGATCCTCGAAAGAAAGATGGTACATAGCCAGACGTGCAACTTCGAATGAATACAATCTCACCGACGCCCTGATTCCCTCCACCGTGAAAAACAAAGACATGTTTGGATCGGAAGCAAAAGTATTAACCTGGGATATGGATGTACACACTAGGGCCCATGGAAGAAAATTAGCGGCGCACGAGTTGTCAAGGAAATCAGCCAGGTTTGAGCCAGCTCTTGGGCGCCTATTCGACCAGCGAAGTATTCTCGAACTACGCCAAGAAGCAGGAAGTGAAACCAACGGTTTAGGAGCATATCTTTTAAAATTCTCCCATAGCCACGCTTGGAGAAAATCAACATGAAAATACGAATCCACTTTCACGTAACCGTTTGAAGCACGCATTTCCATAGCCAAATGATCCAAGTGTGTGTCTGAGAACCGAGAAAAAAGCCGCCAATGGGGAGAATGACTCCTTTCGCCAACCTTATAGAAAAATTGATGAGTTCCAGCCTTATCTCCTTCTTACCAGAGCCATCATCGAAAATATCCCAGGATAACCAGAGAGCCAAGAATGCCGCGATGTGGAGTGTACTGTTCTTCTGATCCGGTGCTAGCTCATCGGGAAACCTTTGAGACATCCAACAGGCGTAGAAACACTTTGTCTCGTTCTCCTTTCGGACAAACCCTTTTTACTTCGCAACCAGAGCGGTATGCATTTTTTACTCATCATCGAACAAACTTAGTTTTAAGGTTTCTGTCATGGGAAGATTCAGCAGGATAGCCACACTTTCTAAGGATATGGTCAGTTCTCCCCACCTATATATGGCCGTATGAGTATCTGGACACCACCTGGAGACGAAAGCAACCAAGCCCGGGATGTCTTTCCTAATTTGAAGTGATGCACAGGGTACGACAGCATCAATGATTCACGCCTTGGTCAAATTAGCTCTTACGCACTCTTGACTTATCATAAAGTGCACCCATTTATCAAATGAGCGCAGTGGACTCACTGGGGTTTTGAAATCAATAAGAGAGGCGGAATAATCTTTCCTATGAAGGCAAAACCATATTACATTTCCGGGAGGAACCGACCGTCTCCTCCCTCACTCTCCGAACCGGTCAGAAGCAATGGCGCATGCTTAAATGGACTTCTCCTGGCGGAGACTATCATGAAGAATTCATCATCCACGTTTGGCTTGGAGTTACTAACATCCTTCGGTATGGCAGAACTTTTCTCAAGCGACGGCATAATAAAGATTCTCTCAGAGTACTTCCGCTTTCCAAGCAACTACAACGGAACAATACAAAGAGAGATTATTACGGAAAGCGCACGAAAATTATCTTCACCCAAGACGTAGGCCAGTTTGTTTTAAGGGCGTACCCTGCGGCATAGAATTCTTGTCCAACCGAGGAGGAGTGACCCACCAAGGGAACCATGCTTACGGCCACACCATAACAAAGGTAAACCCTAAAAACTGGGTTTTCGTGGGAAAGGGATGGCAAATTACTATCGCGTGCTTACCTTACACAACGAGTTGAGGCGGTCAACATTACTATGGTATTCATGCCTAAGTACTACTAGGAGCGCGTGCAAGACATACCTGTGGCTAGGATTCACACCGACATGTTTTACAAGGTCATAAAAATGTACGCCTACAACTAGGTTTTTCACCAACACAAGAAAACAAAAGGGAAGCAAGATAAAGAAGAAGTACTGGAAGACGTACCTAATCCGCTCGTCCACTTCACCGCTAACAAGCGAAAAAAAAAATAAAAAAAAATGGACAATAATAAAGACATGAATCAAATGGAGTTTGAACAAGGAGAGGATCTACAATTTTGATCCAAGGAAGGAAAAGAGGAAACCGGTCCCGCAAAGACCAATTTCCATGTCCAAGACCACTCACGCCATACCGCGGCCCCACCCCCATGTATGCCATACCTTGCCACGGCCCCATCCAAGCCATCACTCTATTTGGGCGTCGTCCCACCACGCCTAGCCGTCCGTGTACGTGTCGTCTCGCCAAGGACACACTATGCCAAGCCGCCTCCTCCACTGTCGCGACTCTATCATCCACGCGCGTTTTCCTTAATAAGACCACGCCACCTCTTGGCCCCTCGAGCCAAGCCGTCCACTTGCGTTGCCTTCCAATACCGCGCCCCCTTTGCTTTGGAGATGTCCGACTGGACCAAGCTTCTGCAGAACTTTCATCTCACCACTCCACGATCCGCATTCCCAATACAACTTACGCACGGACTCCAACAGGGAATCCAAAACTCTCTTTACCACTCAAAAAGGTTAGTCGGATTCTCCCGACCATCTCTCGCAATGATTCACACCTCGATTAGTCCTTGTCTGTCACCATCATCTGCTTACCTCGCAACAAGGCACCTGTTCCGAGCAAAGCAGGGGACTTAATGTTGATGGTGGTTTTTAGCTTAGGGTTAAAATCGTAAAATACTAAACCCTAGCAGCATGCTGATGTCACAATATTTAAAGTAACAAGTTTACCAGGCACATTTACTTGAAACCTTTAATGTGTCCCTAAATAATTGCGGGGTATCTTTTCAAATTAGGGTTACGACAAGCCAAACCCTAATTCCCACGTGTGCCAATGGCAAATCATGACAAAGCCACACCGACCAGCCAAAGCATGCCAACAATGCTAGCCGCACTGCGTGCCAATGGCAAATCATGCTAGCCACACCGAGCGCGCCAAAGCATCCCAACCATGCTAGCCGCACCTGCGTGCCAATGGAAAATCATGCCGACCCACACCGACCGCGCCAAAGCATGCCAACCATGCTAGCCGCACCTCATGTGCCAATGGAAAATCATGCCGACCACACCGACCGCGCCAAAGCATGCCAACTGGGTGCTCGCGCACCTCTAGTGCCAATGGCAAATCATGCCAGCTGCACCGACCGCGCTAAAGCATGCCAACCATGCTCGCCGCACCTCTCTGCCAATGGCAAATCATGCCAGCCACACCGACCGTGCCAAAGCATGCCAACAATGCTAGTCGCACCTCTGTGCCAATGGCAAATCATGCCGCTACCGACCGCGCCAAAGCATGCCAACCATGCTAGCCGCACCTCTGTGCCAATGGCAAATCATGCCAGCCACACCAATCGCGCCAAAGCATGCCAACCATGCTAGCTACACCTCCGTGCCAATGGAAAATCATGCCAGCCACACCTACTGCGCCATTGCAAACGCACCTCGCCATGGCCCCATTCTGCGCTACCAGACTGGCCTTCACTACGCGGCTATCAAAACGAAGGCGTGCAACAATCAACGGTTTCCCTTCAATCCAAGGAGAAAATCCCGGCCGCCTAAGGTTACCAAACGACCTTTGACCCAAAACCCTATCTTGGTCACACACCTAGCCCAAGCTAGTCACGCCATGCGCCCATGGCAAACCTCGGCCCCACATGCGAAGCCAAAACCGCACCTAGCCCAAGCTAGTCACGCCATACGCTTTATGGAAAACCCTTGGCCCCACATGCTAAGCCAAAACCGTAACTAGCCCAAGCTAGTCACGCCATGCGCCTATGGCAAACCCTTGGCCCCACATGCCAAGCTAAAACCGCACCTAGCCAAAGCTAGCCACGCCCAAGGCGAACCCTTGGCCCCACATGCCAAGTCAAACCAAACCTGGCCAAGCTAGCCGCCATGCCAAACGCACTTTTCCTTGGCCCTAGCCATGCTAGTCACATCATGCCAAGCCAAACGCCCTTTCCTTGGCCCTAGCCACGCCATACGCCCATGGAAAACCCTTGGCCCTACATGCCAAGCCAAACCAAACCTAGCCAAGCTAGTCGCACCATGCCAAACGCACTTTTCCTTGGCACTAGCCATGTTAGTCACATCATGCCAAGCCAAACGCCCTTTCCTTGGCCCTATCCACGCCATACACCCATGGAAAACACTTGGCCCCACACGCCAATCCTAACCACACCCTAGCCGCTCCACCCTGTTGGCCTTCCCTACGCGGCCTCCAAAACGAAGGCGTGCAACAATCAACGGTTGCCTTTCAAACCCAGGAGAAAATCCTAGCCATCCAAGGTTACTAGACAACACATGGTAACCTTTGGCCCGAAAACCTAAGTCTGGCCACGCCAAACCTTGCCATGCCAACCTATCCGCGCCACCACGTTGGCCCTCACTACGCGGCTACCAAAACGAAGGCGTGTAACGATCAACGGTTTCTCCTCCTCTCAACATGCAAAATCTCGACCGTCGAAGGTCACCAGGCTGGTAAGTTTCCCGAGCTTGGGTATTGGTTTTCCAAAAAATTCGAGGCATCAAAACAAACTGGGGGATCCTCTTTGGGTATTGGTTTGGCGTTCTACAGTGTGCGGCGTACACTACGCCCGTCATAAGGAAGTGCCATAAGGGTGAGGCGGTTACTAAATACGGGAAGTTATGTGTGAAACGTTCATGGGACATAAAGCACATGCGTTAACAACTTTAAGGGACATCAATCCCATAATGTTAGCAGTTTCATAAAAAGCAGTTTCATGCGTTAACCACTTTATGGAACATCAATTCCATTCATACGGTTATCACCTCCTCCCATTTACTTCCCCACTCCTTAATGAGACCAGGGTACGTTTTTACTCCGACTTGTATAAATAGGTCTTACCTATTTCCATTGGACAACAAGTTCATACGGGAGATACAACACTAAGAAATATTTAATTGCTAGCTCACCTTGTTAGCTCTCTCACTTTTCTGATAACAAGTCGTAGTAACACAACTACTCTTCCAGAATCAACTATTCTAGTCTCACCACTTTCCTTTCTTCCCTCCCAAAAACCAACCCATTCTCCTCCACTTTGTGACCTAAGCAAGTGGAATGGGCATTTCTTGGTTTAGGACGGACTTGTCTGATTGATCTCTCGAATCTAAAGTACTCCCTTGGCGGTATATTTTTAGGGTTTAAATTATTTCTCACTGCGCACGCAATTATAAAATCAACAGAAACCATTTTCACCTACAAACACCTTTATATCCCATCAATTAGCAAGTGTAACTAGAAACTACACATCTAATTGGCATGTGTAATTGGTAGCTACACATCTAATTAGCATGTGTAACTAATAGTTACACATGCATCTCACTTGTGTTATTAAGAGTTACACATGTATCTAATCGGTCTAATAATCAATTATTATCCTACGTTTTTACAAGCAAATATACATGCGATGAACTACAAAGATATACATGGGAGGGGATTAACACAGCGGAAAAACAACTCGAGAGAGAAATTCTTTCTGTTATGGTGGTTTGCTATTAAAATAGCAAATAGGCTCACATGAAGGTGGCATAGCAAAAGATACTACATGTCCAACCATTCTGTAATATGGAGACAATGCATCATTATTATACCTTGTCTGAGGCATGTAATTGAGATCTAAATGTGGTTTTCAAGAATTATTATCTCATATGAAGGACAAATGATTAAGTCAACGGGGTTAGCTTTTACCTCCGAGGTGGCAAACGACACACTATTCCTTTAAATATGAATCCCATGCTTCTTATGAAACAATGCATCACGAAAATTGCAACACATTAGTCGGTACGGTATACAATATCTCTAAAATTTTCAAAGTGAAAACCAAAATCAATATCCGAATCTAAAAGCAATGAAGGAAGACAGAGATGGAAGTAATTCAGCACCAGAAACAACCACTACTCATAGTTTTGGTTCTAATTGTACTTCTTCTTCCTTTTTTTTACCACAGTCTCATTAGATTTCACACTGAATTTAGCAAAATCATCAGCACCTTCTAGTATAATTGGTAGTTACACATGCATTTTCCTAGTGTAACTAAGAGTTACACATGCATTTTCCTAATGTAACTGAAAGTTACATATGCTTAATTTGACCAATATCCTCGCTTACACTCGCATATATGTTAGTAAATGTTATACAAAGTTACATACTCAATAGAGTAGATATAATACTCGGTAATTCCACCACTACCTCCTAATTTGACTCCTCATGTAATCCTCCACCACTCACACTACCTCAAACTACAATACCACAATTAGCACCACCTCCTCTTATGAACTAGAGAATCCTTCATATTAATAATTATACCAACACAACATCAAAATTCCAAGATTCATACCCTTGAATAGTAATTTCTAAGTTTCAAATTACCCATACACATTAACGAAATAACACGTAACATGTCATATTACTATATATGTGTACAAAAATACACATATTCATAAAAAATGCTTGACAATAAAACAAGTTATGTCATATAAGAAAGTAGGATCAAACTTACTAACCTTGACTTCAAATCCTCCTATGTTAAGAGTTAGGGTATCCATCTTAGGGAGATATATAAGTTTAGATTGATTTTAAGTAGATGAAAATCATCTTATCCGTTTGAGCAAGATTGTTGCTAAAACTTCAACATGAAATCTTGTTGAAGGACGAACTTCAAGACATACATCTTTGCATTCCTCTGTTCTGCACAAAACAACATAAAACTCTGTGAATTCCTTTGCCCTACACAAAACCAGTAGTGTAAGCCAACAATTAACATAAAATGGATGCACAATCACCTTATCTGAGGCATGTAATTGAGATCTAGAATGTGGTTCAATAATTATTATGAGGATATTTCTTTATCATGCTAATTCAATGTGTATAGGAAAGTTATACAAGCTATCTGGATGTGTAGAGAAAATTTACACAAGCTAATCGGATGTGTAGACGTAAGTTACACATGCAAATTGGATGTGTAGACGCAAGTTACACATGCAAATTGGATGTGTAGACGAAAGTTACACATGTTGTGCTTAATAATCACATAACAAAATTCTTTGATTGTGATTCTTATTCACAATTTCATCTTGTTTTGAAATTGTTACGACTTGGATATGCTCAAACAAATTGAACAACAACAATTAATGATCAAAAACTTTTCATATCTACTCATCCAACATAAGTATATACGTATTCTCACAACAATAAATGAATTCACCTTCTTCCTTACAACTTGCATCTGAACAGAAGCAACATCTTCATCAATTGACTCTTATTTTCAAATCCAGCACAAAGAAATCTACAAAATCAACAAATCAGATCAAGTAGAAAAAAAATTAAACTACATCGTTTACAAAAATATTAAATGGGTAACACAGATTCACACATGAGGATTACAAATCTGGAGTCTGATTTTCAGTCAGGTAAATGATAGAATAGATCGACGGATTCTCGACCAAGAACTCTAAAAGTCTTAGAAACTCTTTTTCATTTTTTTTTTGAAATTTCTAACTCAAAATGAAGAGAAATAGAAGACGAAAGTAGATTTGAATGCTAATCATAAATCAGATAATAAAACTGAACTGAAATCGAAGTTTAAGGTTTCGAAATCTTAATAAAAAATTTCAAAACTAAAACATGAAAAAAATGAAAAGGATACAACAAAGGAAACTTATCTTTTATTTAGTCTTTGTTGATTAAATCTTTAGAGTTCTTCGTTGATGGCGAATCTACTCAATTATTCTCCATTACAGGCACAAAAACTCCATTAAAATTCAAGATCTGGTGAGAATTTGATGTGTTTTTCACTGGATTTGTTGTTTGAACGATTGATTAGCTATGTGTCGATCTCGATTTATGTAATTTAAGTTTTGAGATCTCTGATAGTAGCTGAAGAATGATGGAGAAAAAAAGAAAATCTAAAAATGAATAGCTCTCATGATTTTCCTCTTGAATATATTCAAAAGGGTAGTGTTGTCATTATTAAAATTTTTAATAATTAATTATGGGCTAGATTTGAAGAAAATTTGATATTTTGGGCCTAGTAATAGCATTTTCCTAAAGTACGGAGTTGACAATGATCCATTTTGTAGGGCTTCTATATATTGAACTATATAGTAGGGGGTTCTAGTTTTTTTCACTATATATATATATATATATATTAAAAAAATCTTCTTATCCTTCCATAATGTTAAGCCCCGTTTGGGATTGCTTTTTTTCAACCAAAAGCACTTTGTAACAAACTTGTAACAAATTTTTACCAAAAATTGTGTTTGGTAAATTTTTTTCAAAGTGCTTTTGGGAGAAGCACTTTCATTTTAATTTCTTTTAAAAGATACTCGGCACTAGCTTTTAAAAGCGGGAAAAGTATAGTTGTGGACCCACATAATTCGATTTAAGCGATTCTCTATTTTAACCTTGTTAATTTATTATAAAGACAAGTTTTACCCTCAAATATTATACATTTGACATTATAATTATAATTTTATTTTATTTCTCTATATTTTTTTCATTTTTTTTTAAAATAATAAATACAATAATAATTAAAATTATTATATAAAATAATAAAAAAATTAATAAATATTAAAACAAAAAATGAAAAAAATAATAAATTTAATAAATATTTTTTTTGATTTTTTTTTAAAATAATAATATTTTCATAGCAAACCATAATCATAAATTTTTTAATTAAATAATAAAAACAATTAAAAAGTTAAAAAAATATATTACTTATATTTTATTAAATATATTAAAATTAGAAATATAATTTATTATAATAAAATTGTATTAAAACTAATTTTTGAAATATGTCTATTTTCGTCATTAACTACATCACCAGCACTTTTAAATACCAGTTTACTAAACAGAATTTACAGTTTGTTAATTGCACAGTGCTTTTTAAATTATAATTTACCAAACGTCATGCAGATTTATTTTCACAGCACAACACAACACAACAGAAAATCGCTTTTTTAAAATTCACAGCAATACCAAACTAGCCTTTAGAGTATCTCCAATGGGAAAATCTGATCTTCCTATATTAATGTGAAGATAATGCATCCCAGATTTGGTATTTCTAGTTTCAAGGGTCTCCTAAAGGATTTCAACAATCAAATAACGAATTTTTACTGCTCCTCCAATGAAGGCATGACCATTATACACCACCACATTTTCTAATATTCACGGAGATTGTTTTTTGAAATTAAAACTCCTAAACTTATGGAAAATCTGATCTTCATTGCACATCCACATGGGAAATACCGGGAGGATCGGATCCTCTTAGGGTTCTATACTTCTATGTATCATGTGTATAAATAGTAAATAGGGTTTACAAGATTGTATAGTAGCAGTTTCTACCAAAATCCTTTCTTCATCTCTCCATGATCCCAAGGTTTCTCGTCAAGATTCCAGCTAAATGCCAAACATATATAGAGTCTCTTCTTACGGTCTCAAGCAGCCAGCCTATATGTCAAGTTTGGGGATTTGCTTACGAGTTAAGATCAATCCTTACTTCACTTATATGCTGGCTCCGGCGGGATGTGGATTTGCAATAGTGTAGCAGCTTCGAATGTCAACCTTATGCCCGTTAGTAAAACCAGTTCCCCAAAGCATGGACCTGGCGCAGGAGCTGTAAAAGCACCAAAGTTTTACCCAGCAGATGATGTTAAAGAAGCCATTGGTTAATTAGCAAATGCAAGGCTAAGCCAACCATTGGTCATATCTTTGGCCAAGAATTACTCCTCCTACGGACCTTTCTAGGTTAACGGTGTTCCTCTAAGGTGTGTATATATTATCTTTATCTCGATACAAAAAAAAGGGGGGTGAGGAACAGTTTTTTGAATCTGAAGAATGGAGCTAGAAGAATAACCTCCCACAAGACAAGGAGGATGATCAAAATGGCTGTAGATGCTTCATTGTTGAAAGCCATTGAGGGAGTTGCAGATTAATTTGAAGACCTATTTGAAGTTTGAACTATGCTTCATAATTATGGTGCAATTCTATTTTCATTTTTCAGTGCATGATATACCCGTTTTGCTTCACAACATTTTGTTTTTCAAAATAACAAGGTTATGGAGAAAATTTTATTTTATAAAGTTGATGACAAGACGATGTTGTATTTCTTGATTATAAAGTTTTTTTTTTTTTTTTTTAATAATAAAAAAGGAAAAAATTTACACAGAGATTACACAGCCTAGGAACCGGAACCATTCCACGTAAAATTAGATGTGAAGAATAGTATGCCATTGAAAAAGAACTCGATTTACTGTGAAATCTTTAAACACATTCTCATCTGAGAGCCAAAGCATAAAGGTTTGTTTAATCAACAAAATCAGTTCATTAGCTTCCATTGCTCTCCTTCCAAATGCTCTACTGCCCCTCTCTTTCCATTGCAGCCACATTACTGCATTTACTGCATATAAGATTTTCCACCATACTGCCCTGCATTTTGTTGTTGATTATAAAGTTGTCAAATGCTTTTAAATTTTGAAATTGTATCCAACATAAAATGCATCCAACATAAATTTTGAAATTGCAACCACAATAGCTAACCATGCGAACTAACAGTGGATGTCATAGGCAGAGGTTATAATTAATAGTTCCTGGCCATAGCATTCTTGTATTTCCTTCTGCCTCATCAGTTTGGGTAACATGGGTAACATTTTGGTCAATTTTAAAATGACACTGAAGGAAATGGTGTCCTAGAGAGGATTCATGTCCCTTCTGATGGAAACTGGGAAAGCCCAAAGAAGGAAAAAGCTGGAAAAAAAGGAGATAAGGAAATGAAGCCTACAGATGTTTTGAATACGTATAGTATTTGTGATGGAAAAGAACAAGGAGAATGATAGGATGCCCATGTCTAGAGATCAAAGCATAGTTAAACAAGTGCAAGTGACTGCTTTGTCGGGAGTCTCTTTCGCAGGGAATGATGAACAATTGAAAAACTTGTATGAAGAAAATTTGGATGAGAAAGAAGGGAAACCTCATAAATCTAAAAAAGAGAGAGAACTAGGAAAACTAGGTTGGATTGGAGGTGCCTCAGAGAAAATGGGTACGGGGCTTGGATCCGCTAAGAAAAAGAAGTAATTTGCTCTTATAGATAGAGCCTGTTCTCTTCTCTTTGTTTGTGTTCATGGAGTTTTAGCTATTGGCTTCTTGTAGAACACTTTTGTGCTTGTATCTTTTTTTTTTTTTTAGTCCCTTTCATCCAATGCATTTAAGGGAAAAATATCGTGTGGTCCTTTTTTAGGTGGGCCCATATCTGTTTAGTTCTTTGGTCAAACGCCTTTACTGTTTGGTCCATAATTATTTAAAAATATAAAACAGACAAAAATATCCTTCCGTGTTAATTTTTACTTATTTTCTTGTAGCAGTTCATTCTAGAAAATGAAGTCCATATAAAAACATAAATAAACATAAATGAAGTCCATATAAAACCCTAAAAACACAGACTTCATTCCAGAAAATGAAGTCCATATAAAAGCCTAAAAAAAATGAAGTCCATATAAAAGCCTAAAAAAACAGACTTCATTCCAGAAATGAAGTCCATATAAAACCTAAAAAAACAGATTTCATTTCTGGAATGAAGTCCATATAAAACATATACAAACAAACTTCATTTCTGGAATGAAATCCATATAAAAACCTGAAAAAAACAGACTTCATCCCAGAAATGAAGTCCATATAAAAAGCCTAAAAAAACAGACTTCATTCCAGAAATGAAGTCCATATAAAAACATGAAGAAAACAGACTTCATTCCAGAAATGAAGTCCATATAAAAATAGGTTGAGCAGCTCTTCTAATTTTACTCGCGAAGGGTGAAGTGGTGGGAGTGGGATACGAAGAGGAACGGGAAAATGGAAAAAAAATGGAGACATGATATGTCTTGGCAGAATTTAATCCGTAGATTTTTGATCGTGAAACAGTAACTCCACAAACCCAGCCAGCAAGCGTGCTAGATGATAATAATACAATATTACAAGGTTCACAAGCTACCGCCGGTGAATCTTCTATGCGACACGAAGAAATCCATTTTATGAAGAAGAATATGAGAGGGGTCCGGGGAGAAAGACAGTCAAGCGAAATAGACGTGAGGCCATAGCGCCAGAAATGAAGGACTAAATGAGGTGTTAGATTTTCTTAATCTTCACGAACAACAACAGCAGCAGATGAACTCATCTTCATCATCATCTTCAAACCTTCTCTGTCGTCTTCATCAGTGGAGGCAAAAAAACCCTAGAAACCAGAGTGAAGAGAAGAAACCGTAGAGGAGAGAGAATGTAAACGAGAAATGATTTTTCTCTTACCAATTGACTATATATATGGGCCCTTATCCAAAAAGTATTTACGCCACTACATGATGACATTTATATCATCCATGACATCAGCCTAGGACCAAACAATAATTTGCAAGACCAAACTATAATTTATTTTCACTAAAAAGAACCAAACATACAATTAACTGGGTCAATTGGACTAGACTCATTTTAATATATTATTCCTAGGACCATATGGTATTTCCTACTACATTTAACCTTTTAACTCCATTTTTTTTTTAAATGACACTAAGTGACACATTTATTTTTTATTTTTTTTGATCAATACAACAAAAAATTTTATAGAAGAGAAAGAATATACAACAGAGTTTATTTTGGGAGGATCCCAAATGGATACAACACCCTAGCAGGATAGAGAGCAGCCATGCTAAGACGCATGACAATGAATCAGAGCAACCACCCACAACACTACTACAGAGGAAAAAAGTAAAACCCAAAAGCCACTAATTTACTGATGCCTATTCACTACGAGATCCCAATGATAATGCAGATCTTGGTACCTGATCCCTCTAAAGGATACATTTGAAGAGTTCCAATATAACAAGAGAGATTTTATCTTCCTTATGAGAGAGTCTTGAGAGTAATCCAGACCTTCAAAAGTGCAGGAGTTCCTATGCTTCCAAACTCCCCAAACGAAAGCAAAAAGCAAAAGCTCCCAAAGTAATAAGCCATTATCGGTGAGCCCTTGAGTCCAGTAGCCTAGGAAGAGGTCAGTGATGTTGAAGCTTGATACCCAATCCCTTTTAAAGTCATTCATGAAAGACATCCAGACCACATGTATCTTTGGACAATGCATAAATAAATGATGGATGGTTTCAACATCATTTTTTGCAAAATATGCATCTGTTTGCCAATAGCCATCCTCTTTTGGAGAGATTATCTTGGGTTAGAATAGCTCCATGATGCAGTAACCACACAAAGAAGGTAACTTCTGTAGGGACTTTAGCATTCCAAACCTTTGAGTAAGGGAAAACAGCAACACCTGAGCCTTGATGAAGCCCCTTGTAGCAAGATTTTACTGAAAAGATCCCACTTGGATCCCATCTCCAAGATCTTGTATCAGCGTTAGTTGTTAATCTGATTCCTTCCAATAAGTGATAAAGCGAGGCTAATTCAGATGTTTCTTCGTAAGTCAATCTTCTTCTTCTAAGGTTCAAGTCCCACACAGTACCCGTTTCTCCATTGGCGAAAGAAAACTCACTGACCCATCCTTGTTGTTGCCTAGATAAATTGAAAAGTCTAGGAAATTTCTCCTTTAGGACTTCTTCCCCCAACCATCTGTCGGTCCAAAACTTCGTCTTCCTTCCATCCCCTACTTTGTTAATGATCCCCAATTTGAATTTTTCCAATATGTTACATATTCCCCTCCATAAACTCAAGCCATATGGAAATTTCGTTTGTTTAGCATCCCACCCATTCTTGTCGCAGCCATGTTTCTCAACAATTACTTTCCTCCAAAAGGCCTCCAATTCAGTTGAGAAGCGCCAAAGCCATTTACAAAGGAGAGCGTCATTCATGACAGTTAACTCTTGAATGCCCAGCCCACCTTCTTGTTTACTTAGACAGATCTTGCTCCAAGCTACTAAAGGAATTCTATTACGCCCATCGTTTACACCCCATAAAAAAGTCCTCATGGCTCTTTGTATCCTCTTAGCGACCGGAGGAGGAATTGCAAAAGCAGACATAAGATAAATTGCTAATGAGCATAAAACACTTTTAATGAGCACAAGTCTTCCTCCATATGAAAGATATATCCTCTGCCAACCTTCTAATCTTTTCTCTACGTTCTCCACCACTGGGTCCCATATTCTTTTACATTTGTATTGAGATCCTGCTGGCATTCCGAGGTATTTGAACGGAAGCTTCCCAAGACAGCAACCAAGGGTGTCCTGCACAAGGTCATTTTGGGCAGTCTCGCCGATGCCAATAGCAATGCTTTTGGAAAGATTAATCTGGAGACCAGAGACAAGCTCAAAACAAGTAAGAATTGCTTGAATAGTATAAATGTTTTGAGCATCGTCAGCAATAAAGATAAGAGTGTCGTCGGCGAAGAGTAAGTGAGAGACTATGGAACCGTTTGAACACACTCTGAACCCATTGATAAGCGAATTTTCCTCTGCCTTGGCAATCATTCTGCAAAAACCTTCCATAACTAAAGTAAAGAGGAAAGGAGATAAGGGGTCTCCTTGTCTGAGACCCCTAGAGCTTCTAAATTTTGTACCTGACGATCCATTGACCAAGATTGAGAAATGAGCATGAGAAATACAAGATAGAATCCAATTCCTCCAAGTAAACCCAAATCCCATTTTCTCCATCACCTTAAGAAATATTTCCAGTTGACCTTGTCGAACGCTTTCTCGACATCCAACTTCAATACCCACCCGGCTTCTTTATTCTTTAGTTTTGAATCCATACATTCATTAGCCAAGAGAATGCTGTCAGTAATCTGCCTGCCCGAAATAAAAGCACTCTGAGTGTCAGATATTAGAGTCGGTAGAACCAGTTTAAGTCGAGATGCTAGAGTCTTCGCAATTATCTTGTAAGAAGTATTTATCAAGCTAATAGGCCTAAAGTCTTTCACTGATTCCACACACTCCTTTTTAGGATCAAAGAGATGAAAGTGTTGTTAATCCTCCAATCAAGTGACCCTGTAGTTTCAAAGTTCTTGACCACTCGCATGAAATCCCCCCCTATTATAGGCCAGTACCTGGAGAAAAATTCAATTGGATAACCGTCGGGTCCTGGGGCCTTATTGCGCTCCATTTCCTTAATGGTTTCCAAAATTTCCTGCTCTGAAATGGACCTCTCGAGTCTATTGCTGTCTTCGTGGGAGATGGACGTGAAAACAATATCCTCCATAAAAGGTCTGCTGACGGCATCCTCTTTGTAGAGATCAGAGAAAACCCGTCGATATGCTCACGAATAAGGCTACTATCATCTTGGATGTCCCCATCAATGAGTAAGCAACTGATGAAATTTTGCCTCCTCCTTTGATTGGCTATTCTGTGAAAAAAAAACCCGTATTTTTGTCTCCCTCATCAAACCATTGATTCTTGTTCTTCTGCTTTAACCGCAAATCTTCTAGTCTTGCACATTTTTTAAATTCATTTTTAAGATTTATCCGGTTGAATATGTCTTCGAGGGTAATCAAATGGTTCTCATCTCTACTATCTATATCGGCAATTTGCTCCTGAAATCCATCCAATTTCCTCTGAGTGACACCGAAATGATTTAAATTCCAAGACTTCAAATCACCTTTAAGAAGCTGCAGTTTCTTCCAGAAGATAAAACCAGGATTTCCTTCAACTTCGTACCCCTCCCACCAATCCTTAATAAGGCCAAAAAGAGAACTATTTTCCATCCACATAATTTCAAATCTGTAAGGGCTAGGACCACCTCGGATTCCATGGGTATTGAGTAATAACGGACGATGATCCGAAATTGGTCTAGGCCTAGCACTTTGGGTTGTGTCAGGAAATAACTCTTCCCATTTTTTGTTAACTAACATACGATCTATCCTACAACAAATCCGGTCCACTTGAAGGTTTGACCAAGTGTATAAGGCTCCATAAAGAGGGAGGTCGAAGAGATCACAGTCAGATATGAAATTAGAAAATTCAGTCATACCTCTGTTGGTAATGATGTCCCTGTTCTTCTCTTCGACAAAACGAATTGTATTAAAATCTCCCACTATACTATCCTCTAAGTGACACATTTATGAATCATGATAGATGACATGTATTGCAAAGTAGTTTTACAGTGCAAGTAAATTGGGAAGGACAGCTGATAAACCTGCATCTTTCTCAACAACTTAGAGAGTTTTGTGACTTGTGAGTGTTGCGCGCCTTCTAACTACGATGGAAACTCAATTCTTCACTATCCCGTACACTCATATTCAGGATACGCTTTTTGCTGGCTGCCCTGCCCTAATCTAAAAATGAAGAGGCCTCTTAGAAAAGTTTAGATGCGTATCGGCTTTGTGTTCATGAAAGTTCCGTAAAGTGTATATAAATGGGATTTGAGTCTTCTAGATGCATATTTTAAAAGGGTGTTCCTCTATATACCCCTAAAAATACTAATGGTACCCCCTTATCTTGGTACCCCTAAAGTTTATCTTGCTACCCCATCAAATCTAATAAACGTGTATACCCCCGATTCCCCGGAAACAAAAACCCAATTAAAAAGAAAACAATGGTTTCTCTTCTAATTTGATCCCACTCTATCCTTTCTTCGTCATTTTATTATAATAACAATCAATCATTCATAATCCATTCATATATATCAATCTGCCCACCATCACTCCACCTGCACCACCATCATCTTTGTTGCTTTTACCAGCAATATCACAAGATGAAAATAAACCTAAAAATATCGCTCAAAAAAAAAAAAAATCAAATCTAACATCCCCCTCCAACACCTCATAAAAAATCCATAATGGATCACAAATTCACAGTCATCAACACTCTTTCTCACTCACCTACTTGAATCCTCTCTACACCACCACCATCATAATCAACTCTCTTTTTAATACCCAAAAAATTCACCTTCTTGTCCATCTCCATTAAAAATCTCAACGAATTGCATATTTTGATGAATACTCTTATACTCAATTGGGTCTAAAAAAAAATGTGAATCATGGAACTGGGTTTCAAGGAGTAGTGTGTATTATTATCATATGAGTGAGAGATACAAAGGGGATTGGTTTGAGAGAAAGATAACTTGAATCAGGAGAAAGTTGATATCATAGGCAGACGAGACATGAGATTTTAAACCGATTTGAAAGCAGCAAAAATATAATTTATCGCCCTTCAATATCTGTTAAAGTTAAATGGTTTGCAGAAGCTGATGGAAAGGAATCTGGCTGCGTTGTAGATATCATTCTTTCCGTGAATGCAGGTTTTCTTGGAGTAGGAAGAGTTGCGACTTCGCTTGTCAGCAAAGAAACTGTTGTTGACATATTTGGTCTATCACTTGCCAATTCTTGTACACACAGTAATCCCACTTGGATACATCTTAAAATTTCTGCTACGGAAGCTGTTTCTTGGAGTAATGCAGGATCGATGAACAATTCTAGTTGATCTTCATTCCACAATTTCCATGCCTAGGATATGCTACCACTTGATTAGGAACAAAAGAACACAGTGATGGAGATTATATACAACTTTCGGAAAAAAAAAAGGTAACGCGCCACTACTTACGAATCCCAACAGGCTCAATGACAGCTCGAGATGGTGAAAATTTGTGGTTTTTCTTCCACTCACAACCTCAAGTAGCAAAACGCCGAAACTAAAAACATCAGACTTCTCTGAAAATTGGCCTTCCATGAGATACTCAGGAGGCATATATCCACTTCATAATTCCAAAGCATGCATATAATTAGTATAAGAGATTGCAGAGGCATATTTCGAATTGCTGATACACTTGGATAATTAAACAAACTAGATCTTTTACTTACAGTGTCCCAACAACCCTTCCGGTGCTTGCTTGGTGTTCATTACCTCCGAATATCCTTGCCATGCCGAAGTCTGAAATTTTCGGGTTCAGGTCTTCATCCAGTAGTATGTTACCAAGTTTAAGGTCTCTATGAATGACTCTCAGTCTAGAATCTCTATGTAGATACAGAATTCCCCGGCTTATTCCTTCTATAATTTGAAATCTCTTTTTCCAGTCTAGGAGTTGTCGTTTTGTCGGATCTGATTCACAAAGAGAAAACGAAATCAATTTATATGTGCATGTATTGTATATACAGATACTAAAGACGAGTGTTTCGTGCAAACCAAAAAGGAAGGCGTCCAAGCTTTTATTCGGCATATATTCGTAAACCAACATCTTTTCATCCCCTTGAAGACAACACCCTAAAAGTCTAACCAGATTCCTGTGTTGAACTTTTGAGATGACAACAACTTCATTCTTAAACTCCTCTAAACCCTGTATAGAACCCTTAGAAAGCCTTTTCACAGCTAATTCTTGTCCATCCGGTAACTTTGCCTGGAGACAAGAAAGAAAGTAATGTATTTTATGCTTCATTTTTGGTAATGGAGGTTATAATAGTAACGATTGAAAGCCCGATAAATGGACAGACGCGCGCATACCTTGTATACTTGACCAAATCCACCTTTGCCAAGCATGTTGGCTTTGCTGAAATCATCAGTGGCAATAGCTAGCTCTTCAAATTTGAAATATCTCAGTTGATCTGGGTTGTCTCGAAGCATGTTATGGCTTGGAGTTTCCCCATCTACGTTGTTCAAACCAGAAGCAAATTTCATTCTTTTCTTGTGTTTTGCCCACCACCTCCAAAGGAAGTATGTGCATATGATGATGGCAAGTGTTGCCACAGTAACTGCAATTCCGTAAGTGAAAATTATCTTTAACTTCATGTTTGAGATTACATAATCTGGATACTTCTTCGGGTTAAGATCTGTATTGTTCTTCTCAGCAAGATCTACATTTTGCAAGGATTTTATGTAAGAAATTAAGCCAACACAATGAGGCTATAGTGCTCAAAGGTGATATAAAATATTGTCTATGATTGTAACCTTACTTACCAAGATCTGAACGAGCTAGGCGAATGTAAAGATCTTCTCCAGTTTCATCAAAATCTTTTATATCCACTAAATCCAAATCCCATTTCATACACCCAATGCCATTATCATATGAATACGCAATGCAAGAACAGTTCCAGAAGCATGTACTTTCGCAATCCTCTACCGTCGGAGATCTTGTTGAGGATCCGAAGTCAGGCACTTTAACCTTTCCATGATTGAAGAACCCATCATCAGTGTACGAACTGGTCGAGTTGTTCCGGCAGTACCCTAATTGAGTATTCCTCACACACCCACCTGACCAGTTTCCCTTGTTCCATTCATTGTCAAACATGGGCTTGAACCCTGTCAGACAGCTACAGATTGGTGAATTCAATGGATTACAACGACCAAAAGGTCCGCATTTTCCATAAACCTCGCACTCATTCTCTTGTGATGACCACATCTGTGCCCATTCGTTACTTCCTTCAAACCAAATCAGCATTACTAATACTCCACGGTGATCTATTACGAGCCTACTACGTATGGCAGAATTATCACCAAATTTGAAACTTATATACATACTATCATCTTGGTCATTTACAGTTGAATAAAATCCATCATTAAATCCATCATTTGTCATTTGACTCATGCTCGGTATACCGATAAACAAAAAATTGTTCTTGTTCCATGGACCGCTACGCCAAAGTCGAAATTTTGACCGCCTATTACTCCACAGAACAAGATGAGGAATACCATCTCCGAGCTCGAGCCCCATGGAGAAAATTCCCTGTGAGGGATCCGATTCGTCTTTCCAGCTTGTAAGTTGTTGTATTTTGCCGGTCAATCTACTTCCACCAATTTTCATAAGTGGAAGCAAGGTGTCAGTTGGGTGATCAAAACTCTGCCATAAAATCACCTTTGTATTGTCGTCATTTATCAAGGTAAGCGCTAAATTTCCCGTATCTAATAACTCAGCAGCAACTGAATTGTTGGTGTTGGTGGCTATATTGGAGATATCAGTAGTCCAACGAACAACTCCTCGTCCATCAGAGATTACAAGATTTCCATCTTTCGCGATTCCTATACTTCCTGACGAATCCTTCATTGGATTGTCCCTATTTGCCACCCATACAATGGTCTGTACTGGAAACTTGTTGTACCAAATTCCGACATAACGATTTGTAGTATTCGGAGGATTAAAGAAGCCTAGTTTAAAGACTTGGTCTGGCGATATTAGCGTCTCAGAGTCGGTAATTACTTGGGTTGATGTAATGGTACTGCTGTTGCCTATTGCAGAACAGACTTGCAAGGAAACAAACAAGATAGAAACATGAATGAAAATGGAAATAAAAAGAAGGTACCTGTTGATGGTTCTACGAGTAGTAAGTAGAAACACAAACATCATTATACTCAGCTAAACACACTCTGAGAAACCGATCGCATGTTTGATGGTTGGTGTAGTACTTGAAATGAATCCAAATGCTAGTTCTTTGAAATTAGAAGAAGAAGAAGAAGAAGAAGAAGAAAAGGCCATGTCTTAGTGCATAGAATCGGTCTAATAATACATAAACCATCCTTTTAAAACATCAACTACTAATTAAGTGCATTAAGGCCATGTCTTAGAAGAAAAGGCCATGGCTTAGAACCGGTCAGACGCATGATTGTCTTTTAAAGGTCGTTGTTAATTGATTCCGATGTCATGTCAACTCTTGCATTTGTATCCAAGGCGGTCCTATTCTACCACAGTGACATATCGTCGAATAGGCCCCTAAAGGAATCATCTTACTAAAAAACTATCTTTTGGGGCACCATGTTTTTTTGGGAACAAGATTTGATTAGGCTGAGTGCCCTACACTTATAAGCGATGTCTTAAAGTATGGAAATGACTAACTTACCATGTACCTAATCTAAATTAATAACAAAAGAAAATCAAAATCATACTTGTCACCTAGGCGAATAACTGAGTTTGAAAATAAAAATCTCATCTTCTTCCCTCTTTCAATCGGGACGGGTTGAATACCCGTATCGGGTTTTCATCGTTGTTAATACATATATGTATTTATGATCAAAACTTAAACAAAAATAATAACATAAGAATAATGCATTCTAAAATTTAAAAGTTTGAGAAAAATAATCTCTTTCCTTTTCTCTTTTCCCCATATTATTGTAAAAATTTGAATAGTAATCATCAAAATAGGGTGAAGTATAAAAATTGAAAAAAAGACACATATAGTAGAATTCTAGCATAAAAGTCTAAACCCTTATTAGGAGAGTTTTTAGAGAACCCTAGTTTTGCTAACGAGGATGGGTTTGGGTCGGGAAAATGAACTTTTTTGTAGGAATTCCTAAGTTTGAAAATATAATCTCGCCTTCTCTTTTTCCCCATAAACACTTCAGTAATCATCAAAATTAGATTGAAGAAGGTTAAAGTTTTTCCTAACTTTTGTAGCTGACGAAATAATTAGTTTTTCGAAATAATTAGTTCGGTTGGCTCACAATTTTTTTTTTCTTAATCGAACCTTTTTCTAAAAAGCTAAATGTTGAGTCGCAATTTTTTTCTGAACCGAATTTTCCATGTGTATCCAAATGTTAAGTTCGGTTGAGTAGGTTGAGTCGCAAATTTAATTTCTTAACCGAACTCCCCAAATGTTGTGTTTTTCTGAGTCGCAAATCTTGGCTTAGGAAAATGTTCAGTTAGGTTAAGTCTATATATTGTCTACAAAACCGAACAAAGAGTTCGGATATAGAGGCAACTTTGCAAACACGTCAAAACAAGATATCTTAGAGTTTGACATGGAAAAGGTAGCGGAACTTAATACTCAGGTTTTCACGCTGATTTAATCTTAAAGTTCGGGTACAAAATTGATGGACTCGGCTAAACCGAACATACTCCGTACACCATAAAATAAGAGTTTGGCTACCTGTCATGGTAGCTTATAGCCGAACAAAGCGATAAAGCTAAGTTCGACTTCCTTGTTAACTGAAAAATTAGCCGAACTACATTTACAGATAAATTTGGCTTCAGATATTGTAGCAGAACATTTTTGACCTAGTCGAAATAAATTTGTAGATTTTTCATTTTTAGGAAAATTTTGGCCAATTCAAGCATCATCATTAACTAAATTTGAAGCATATCCGAGCACCCAAAACATCATCCTCTGGTTTCGCTAGTAAAAAAAACTGGCTTGATTGGGGTATACTCAAACTAATTGGGGTATACCCAATAAGACAAAATCTGGTCATTATGAAGTAAAACCAAGCCACCCCTTAGCCTTTTTTTTTCTAAATGGCTAATATGCCCTTGGTTAATTAACACTAAATTTCTGATTAGGTTTTAGATTAAAATTTTCAAATTATGAATTCAGTAGATTAACCTTTTGATCCTTCTTATGAGTTCGATTTCGATCCAAAAATTTTGGTTTTGAAAATGCTTAAAGCCTATAAAGGTCGTGGTTTGAATAAGCTTCCGACCAAACATCCGCCTAGGAATGGTCAACTTTGAATAAGGTGCCGATCGATCTTCCGCCGGCAGTGTCAACTTTGAATAAGTTGCCGACCAAATATCCGCTGGAATAGTCCTCGGATGAAGAACACGCCGACTATCTTGGGAAGCAATCTTGCGGTCGGCATGTAAATATTTCCTACCCTTCCGTCTATATTAATCTCGGCATGCAAATAAAATACAACCTTGCCGGCTGACATAATATGGAAGATGTAATTTACTTTATTCATTCAATTTTGGTTACTACATTGATTGAAACATAAAACCTAATCCTTGTCGACGGAAAAACGAATGCACTTAGCATGTTCATCAAGCCTTTGAACCCCTAGGCGACCCTATTGGACGAGTTATAGTCTCGCGAGGGTTTACATAGAGGTCTACCCACAAAACCTACACTAAAACTTCTAAAGCCATCAATCTTCCTCCTCCGAAACGGTACACCCTCCATCATCTCGGGCATACTCCGGGATTTTGGATTCCATGAATTGATAGCTTGCATCGAATGCGAATGCTTCCCCCTTTTCCTCCAAGTAGCGCGCTTTGGCGACTTCATGCTACAAAAACAAAACACAAACTTACTTTGTTAGTGCGGTTTAAGTTGGAAGATCAAACAACATGGATCACGTAAAATAAACCACAAAAATACTTACAAATTGTTCAATGGACAAGTTAAATTGGGGAGCGTTGAAAATTGGTTTTTGGATAGCTAAATAAGCAAGTATCGCATTTTCAATGACTATGTGCCTATCGTGCACTTGTTGAACACTTCTTGAGTTAGGATTCCCACACTCTTGGATAAAATTGTTGTGAACCCTAGCCCAAAAGGTTGTGGAATCCACCCTTACGGAGGACCCGCCTTCGAACTCTAGTCTCCGCATACCAAGATTTGGTGATTGCCAAATCTTCATTAGAATCAAATGAAGCCATTTCTTGTGTGTAGAGAGCTATTGGGTGAGTTAGATGGAGTGTGTGATGGTATGAGCTTTGGAGAGTATATGCAAATAGTTGTGTGTTGTTTTGTGGAGATAAGTAGTGCATTTATAGGATGGTGCCCAAATTTGGCCGTTATAGTGTCCAAGTACAAGTGAATCAATGCAATTGTACTTGCAAAAATTTGAATTTTTGATCTCGCCGCGGGTCGTGAATTTGCTAAAATGCCGAGGTCGTAAACGGCAATGGGAAATGTATGGGTTCAATAGCATGCCGGCCAAAATACCGCCGGCATTTTCTTGTTTTGTTTCCTCTCGACCTTACATGATTTTAGGCATCAGAAGATTGGTTTTTTTTTCAAGATATGGCCGACAGGGTCTCTAGTTTCGTACCCTTCCGGCTACAAAAACGCCGACTTAGTAGGAATCGTATTACCTTGCCGGCCCTGGTAACTAAACAATTTTTGTTGACAGGGCCGGCAGTCTGACATTTCACAAGCTTGCCGGCCCTGGTAACTACACAATTTTTGGTTGACAGGGCCGGCAGTCTGACATTTCACAACCTTGCCGGCCCTGGGACAGCCGACAGGGTAGTTTAAAAAAAGCATGCCGGCATGGTAATACGACACTTTATATAGCTAAACAAACCATTCATTCAACAACTACAAATCCAATATTTTTTGTCCAAAATACGAAACATGTCCCATAAACCGTAAAAAAAAATTGTCCACACCATTAACTTAAATATTTGTCCACCACAACATAAAGAAATGAACTAGGAAAGCATTCATTGGCCACGACCACGACCACGGCCCCGTTTTGGAACACTACCTTCACCACCACGACCATTGCTGCTACCTTCACCACCAGGACCACTGATGCTACCTTCACCACCACGAGCACTACGAGTCCTCTTTTATCGGCCTTTATCTTGGCTTGTGCATCCTTAGTAGCTTTTTCTTCCGCCTTTACTTGACTTGAAGTTGCTTGAACAATATTGGGCATCCTCATTGTCAACATTGCAAGCATAGTCAATGTGCTTGCTTTACACGGGTTCTCCTCTGTCTTTCGCAACACAACACCCTCACAAAGGTCTTCAACGATCCTTCTATATTCAATTAAACTACAAACAATTAATAGAATGATTGTAATGCAATCAATCTTAAAATAGTAAGAGCAACTCTAAAATACTTACAAATATCTTAAGCAATGTTGCTGGGTCTTTCGATTCCATCTTCTTCTTACGAGCCGTTCTTGCAGTCATTGTCCCAATCACGTAGGACGAGCCCAACCCAAGTACCACGCCATGTATTTCTCAGTAGCTTCATGACCGGTGGTCACCTCGTCCAAAAGACTCACATCGATTTGACCGTGACGCCTATCATCCCAATGTTCTTGAGTTGGTGCTGGAAGGTAAGAGACGTTCATACCTTTTTGGGAGGTGGTGCAATCACTCATATCCACAAGAGAAAGGCCGGATTTTTGCATCGAAATGAGGTTCTTCTTGGACGTAACCCAATTGTCGCATTACCCGATAGGGATCGTACATTTAAAATTCTTCAAACACGGTCATCAAGGGTCCATAGTATAATGCAACAACTTCATTTCTCCTTGGGATTAAACCTTGATTTATATCCTCTCGATACGGATCAAATATCACCTCTTCCGCAATCATATTGTCGATGGCGGCTCGGAGTTTCACAAGATTTTGCGGCATTTCCTTATCCCGAGTACCCTTAAAGCGTACCTTTGCGCTCTTGGCAAATGAACCTAACACCGTTATCCACTTTGACGTAAGAGTTGTCTTTGAACAAAAAGGGAAGCGTTCATATATCCAAACCTATGCAAAAAAAAAAAAAAGTTTAGTAAGAACCTTATCTTACGAGAATTTTGCGAATATAAATGTTTTAGACAATAAAATTACTGGAAGAGACATGTGTTTCCGTTAACTTGCTTAGTGAGTGCCCTAGAAGATTTTGTCAACTCATTGTTCAAGAAGGCGACCACCTGCATTTACCCCAAGAATACCCACGCATCTCATGTAAGGGATCCAATAGTTTCAAGTAAGCGGCCTCGACTTGGTTTCCGGATCGCTTCTGTCTGGGAAGATACATCTTCCTAGGGTGTATAGCAAATAAGCGGCGCGGTAGCATTGATTCGCACTTAGGGTGCACCATTCCTTCCCTAACAAGGATTTTCTGAGTCTTCCATAATCCGTCCCTCAACTTATTCACATTAAACTTCTTGGTTAGTCGACCATCCTTATTGTCAAGAACATCATCCGTCCGAACTCGACTCCAACCGAACAATTTCTTGCTCAATTCGTAAATCTTCTCGAAAGAAATGGCATTATCGAATCCCTTGGTGATCGCTTTTCCATCAACCTCTAGGCCTAGAATTTGTTGAGCATCATCGGGAGTTATCGCCATCTCACCGAATGGGAATAACATAGTATCGATCTCTCCGTAGAACCGCTCCTGAGAATGCAGAGATGGTAACTTTATCATGATTAATATTCGAACTCTCCACCGCAGGCAACAACCCGGAGTTCCTCACAATCACTTTCACCTCCTCACATTCCAAGCCAAGATTCCAAGTATGCATCACTGAACACGAAGCTTGGCGCCTCATGAGACGGATGGCATGCTTGTGATCCTAAATACCAAAAAAAAATGAAAATGAAAAGAAATACAAACACTTGATGCAAATTTAATTAAGATAGTTACACACTTGAATAAATAACAAAGACGGATTAAGATTACTTACAATAGTATTATGGACCGTACATGCCCATGAGTGTTTGTATCCAAAAGAACAGCTCTCCACCATCTGATGGGGAGGCTCACCTTCTTTCAAAGTGCAACCATCAAGTGTTTGGGAGGCATGTGAGAATCGGCCCGGTTTAGTGATCACCCTCTTCTTCGTTCGGTTGAAGTTGAAGCCGAAGCTTCGGTGGCTTGAACAATAGCTAGAGTTTGTTCTCCTTCTCCATCTCTATCTCCTTCTTCTTCTTGTTCCTCTTCCTCTTCAACAATTTCATCTTCGATGATATTATTACCTTTATCTCCATTACCATCATCATCATCACCATCATCATTACCTCCTCTGACCTCGGGCATGTCTTGATCACCATCATCATCATCATCATTGTTACCTCCTCCAGAGCCGGATTGGTTTCATCAACATCATCATCATCACCTCTTCTACTAGATGGAATTGATTGGTCTTCATCCGGGAGTCTCGTCGAATCATTGAGTTCGGATAGTGGTTCTAAGACCTTTGTCGTTCAGGCACAACATATACCCCTCGATGTTTTGAAGAAAAGAGTTTATCACCAACACGATGAGGGTTTGAAGGAGGACTAAGAGCTGCTTTCAGAGCTGCTTTCTTCTTTGCCATTCGCAATCTGAACAAGAAAAATTCAGAAAAAAAACATTACAGGACGGCAGGTTAGACATATACAAGATATCTGGCGGAACAATGGCCGGTAAGGTCGACCAAAAGATGAGTGTCGGCTAAGACAAAGCCGGCAGTGTATCATCAAAATAGCCTTCCGGCGCACAAAAATATAGGATTTTTCACTAAATTGGTCGGAAAGGTCCATTTCCCACACATCGCCGGGTGAAAAATAGACGGAATGGTTTTATATAAATACCCTTCCGGACTCAAAAACTCTAGGCATCTGGAAACATTCTAAACAAGTGGCCGGAAGGGTAAAAAATAATAAGATGCCGGCTTCATTAAAAAACAAAAGACGTCGGAATGGTATACATATGAATAACCTGCCGGCCCTGCTAGTAGTAGTTACAGAAACTATACAGTCGGCAAGTTCTTCAACCTTATACCCTCCAGGCCAAATACTAACTATGAAATCCCGGAAAGGTCGATAAAAAAAACTTGCTTCTAGCCGCAACTACCAATTCACAAATTCGAATTTTCCGACCTAATTTGACATGCAAACATGAAATCGAAGTACTAGAGTGAGTTTAAACAAGCCCTTACTTTCTTAAGCGCACCATTTCACGTGTTTAAATTGGGTTCAATTCCTTCTTCTTCAACCGTTTTTTTCTTCACTTTCTTAGCAACCAAATTTGCAATTCCAGGGTTATATTCATTGGGTTTTCGATTAGTTTCTTTCATATGAGTTGCCTTCTTCCGTGGTGGATCCATTGATGAAGATTAATCGGAGTATTCGAATCGACAATTTTAACGAATTGATCGACGAGTTTTGGTGGTGGTGGGGGTGATGGAGCCGGTAAGGTTGTGGAGGAGAAGAAGAAGAGAAGAAGATGAAATGAAGAGAATGAAAACTGATTTAGGTAGTAATTAGAGTTATAATGGGAAAGGGTAATTTTGTAACTTTACCCATTGACCTCCCCCTTTGCTCTTAAAAAAAGAGTCCCTTTAAAATTGGGTATACCCCAATTAGTTTGAGTATACCCCAATCAAGCCAGGTAAAAAAAATCTACCATGACATGTTGATTTTAAAAACCCAATTCTTCTTCTTTTTCTCTCTCAATAATTCTTTTTTTTTAAAAGAGAAATCAACTTGTAAATTTAATCCCACTAATCATTAATTAGCTTAACTTAACTATATCACTAATCATTACATTAACTTAGTTAGAAAAGGTACTGTTGGGATTAATATAATAATAATTTCGACAGGGGTTTTTCCAAGTACTTCCAAGTGACCTACTGAAAAATAAATATCATGGCTCCCTCAAAAATGGAGTGGTGTCCAAAAAATTGTTCTTACCATAAGCATACACTCAGCAAAGTCCACATCACCCAAACCCAAATAAAAAAAGTGATTCACCATTTCTATAGCCCGGCTAGTTTGTGATGGGATGTCTATTGTAGGTGTAAATAATCCACAGGGACAGGCGGAACAATCCTAGGCAATGGCGTACCAAGGGAAATAAGTACTAGAAGTACTGAATCACCTCACCAAATCTGAGCGAGAGAAAAGAGAAACTGAAGCAGCCCGTGAGGTCGATATAAAGGGAGAAAAAGTTCTGATGTGATGCTCATCGGGTACGAGAACAATAAATGCACTGACAGAGTTGGTGAAGAGATAAGAAGAGATCGGTCAAAGTAAGACTCGGCCAAGGACCTAAAGGGAGAAATCAGTCATCCCCACCAAACAAGCGACATCGAGTAGTGGGATATCAGAAGGGGACATCACTCGGCTCGGCTAGATATCTCGACCTGAGCGGAATATCGGCCGAAGCATCAACTAATCGCCCAGGAAGAACATCAAGGAAGCTATATCAGGCTCACACTACAACAAACGGACGTATTTGTGACATTATGTTTGCAACATAATAGAAAACGTCATAAAATTAGTTATGCGTGACAATTTTAGTGTCACAAAAATATTGTGTTAGCTAAATCCCCAGAAGTGTCAGGATAGGTTACTTTCTACACCTGCCATTCTGTCACAAATATTCATTTTTAAAATAAAAATAAAATAAAAATAATATGATTTTTTCGCAACGTTTTTAGTGTGGGAAATTATTATTTTTTAATTCTTAATTTAAAATAATTATTATTTTTTATAACCGACATTTTAGAAATGTTACGAATAATCATGTATATTGTTAACACTAAAATCTGTCACAAATATCCAATTATTCACGACATTGTGTAGTCGTTGAGAATAATATATTTTTCCTAGCACTCTCATCCGTTGCAAATAAGCTCATGTATTATTAACATTTTATGATGTCGATAAAACCCTTTATTTGCCATTCAAAAATAATGTCACGATAATAACATTTTTGCAACGCATGCATCAATTAGAAATACCTTTTTACATTGTCGATACTCTAAAATGTTGTAAGTACAATGGTTGTGCTTGACGTATACAATGCATAATAAATGGTTTTTATTTTAAAAGTTTTCATATGTCATAAAAAATAGTTTGTAGTTTTTCATGTTATAACTACAAGTTCAACGTCTTAGCCGATTAGAATTTATATGATTTGAGTTTTTCTTTTCAAATTTTGTATCCACTACGATGCTTATTAGTGTTGCACAATTTTGACGATGCTTATTAATGTTGCACAATTTTTCTATGGGCTAGAGTGAAAAATATTTTCTTAATGTAAATTTAGCTGCATGGTGCATCTCCTTACAATTTTTTCTATGGGCTAGAGTGGCCAACCGGATGTGAATTGGATGCTCAGACTCATAATCCTATATGGGCTATCAGCAACCAAAAAAAATTGAATGGTTGAAACACTTGTGGGCTCGCTGCTAGCGCAAGCACAAACATAGCCCGATACGGGCTATCAACTACCCTCAAACAAAAATGGTTAGCCTGATACCGTATCAGCTACCCTCAAACAAACAAAAAAAGGGCTAGAAACTTCATCTCGCCAGCAGCCTTTTCGTCTCAAAACTCTAAGGTTGTTTAACTGTCAAAATAGCATCAACACCATTTAAATAGAGATTCAACAGCTCCTATAAACATCTATTGATGATAGTTGATGCTAAGTGAAAGGCTCTAATGGTTGAAACGCATAGGTTGCTAGATCTATCGTTTAAAGTTTACCTTTCTGATTAAAAGCTCGATTTCGTTACATTTGTTTTCACTTACTTCATCGTTGAAAAGCTCACAAAATTTTAGTTTAAAATGAAAAACTTGTTTAGTTATCTTCACCGTCTTGATTTTGTCGAGTAAGTACTATAAGGTTTAAATTCTTACCCTATGGGTTCCTCATATATGTGCTCATCATCTGGATTTGGGTCATAAAAATCATCATCTTGAGTTTGTGTTTGTGTTTGAGTTTGAGCTTGAGTTTGAGTTTGTGTAAAATCATTCTCATAATCTAAGAAATCAGCCATTTGGGAATCATTGTTGTAGTTGATATGTATTTTCCTAGGTTTTTTATATGAATTATGACCCTCCTCATACTCCATTGAATCAAGAATTAAAATTTTCTCACTTTCTCCTTCTTTCTCTCCTTCCTAGGAAACTTCACATTGCAGGTAAACTGACTGCTCTTATTTCACTCTCCCTTCACTGTATTATTAACAATCTAACCGGATCTTGTGGATGTGTTGCCTTCTTTTAGTCCCAAACCCTCGTATTTATGAGGAAGCCATGGATATATAAACTTTAATGTGTAAAAATGGCCCCCTCTAGAAACAAGATTCCAAAACTGCCACCCTTAAGTGAAATATACAAATAACACCCTTTTGGGGTTTTATAGACATTTATACCCTTATTTAGAAAAGGTCCAAACCCTATTGATTGAGTCAACTACCACCTCAATAATTAAATCTTGCAGAGTCACACTACACCAAATTCTGGGATTAGAAACAGAACTAAGCTGTTACTAAAATGGGTTGTAACGGCTCTCGCCTCTGTTGCAAAAAGTGGGTGTTACATTTTTTTTCAGTAACGGCTTTGTGGCCGTTACGAACTGGATTAGAACGGCTCTCGTAACAGCTGCGAGCCGCACGAATTTACACGTGGTAACAACTTTGGGCCGTTACGAATTTTTTTTGTAACATAGCTGGCGTAACAGCTTTCAGCCGTTACTACGTTCAGATTGTAACAGCTTTGAGCCGTTACTACGTGGCAAGTTGAAACAGCTCAGAGCCGTTACGAATTTTTTTGTAACAGCAAAAAAATTACTGCCGGTCAACATTGACCTGGTCAAAATTGGTCAATATTTACCAATTTTGACCAGGTCAATGTTGACCGGCAGTCCATTTTCAGCCGGAAGATACGCCGGAATTCAAACAAAAATACCTGTATAAATCTTTCATTCAATCTAACCACATTCTATGATACATTCAACATCAATAAAACTTGTTCTATTCTTTCATTCAACCCACCAAATTCTATGACACATTTAAACAAGATCATTGACTTAGAACTTATGAGAATTTCTAAACACTCTTTTACATTCACTCAAGCAGTTTGATACTTGGAGAGAATTCATATTCCTAAGTTTGAGGGAATATAATATATGTTTAGAAACTTAAATAGATAGCATATAAGTAAACTAATGTATTTAACTCACATAAGCCTCAAACGAAGCATCTTCGAAAAAAAATGTGTGGGTTGCATAAGCCAATGTGCTTCCCGATTCGAGCAACCTCACATATCCGCAAACAAACACATCCATCAAGATACACAAAAGTTAAGTAATCCGCAGCAAGTTTCAAAATGTAGTCTAACATCCAATATAAATGCAACATTGAATTGAGAAAATTCGAACCACATCTCAACCTCAAATCACAATTGCATAATCTCGGTAGTAACAAAAACAACTTTCCAAAGTCCCCCTACTAAACGGTGAACCTTCCGGGTACTGCCATATCAAATGCAAATCCAATATCTCAAAACCCCACATTTATCAACAAAAAGCAACAACCTTGCAAACCAGATAGCCAAAAATTCCAATGCAGAATGAATAGAATAAAAAAAGTCGCAATGTATTAGTTATGGGTCTCAGGTGAACAAAATCTTTTAAAACTCGAGTAAATTCACTTTTATGTAAAGGATATTTAAATCAAAATATGAGGTGAAACGGGGGGATTTAGATCTGCGGAAAGAAGTTAGAACTTTTTTTCTAATTTACACAAACATCATTTATAAAAAAGTTTGAAAATGTTGAATCAACATAGACTATGGTAAATTTCTTAAATTTCATAAATTATGGTACGAACTGAATGAAATTTATTACCTGTATAGCATTTCCCTCACTAAATTCTTTAATAACATTTATCAACATTTCAACAATCATCACAGCTGTCTTGAGAACAATCAATTAATTTCCAAGAATTTGTTCCTTCAGGACAATTTAAACCATTTTCTTAACTCTCCTTCCATCCACCATTGGAGTTGGATAGTTGGAGCTGCTGAAGTCAAGGTCGACCCCTACAATCAAAAGAAAAAGGAGAGAGAGATCCATCAGAAATAGACTTACGAAAAAAATCAAGCGGCCGTAAACAGAAAGATCAGGGAATCAATTGAATTATAAACACAGAATAGAAAGATGTAAAGAGAGAGAAAAAAGGGATTTCAATCAAGCAAACAATGGGTGGGCTGAGATCTATAAGATGGAAGAAAAATATGAGTTAAAGACTTGATACAAGGGAAGATCAAAACTTTGATAGATACAAGAAAATTTGATAATAATTCACCTCAATGGTTGCTGAATGCTTCTTAATGATGGATTAAGACGAATTACACTCCCAACAAACACCCATCTGATCCTAATAGCTGAAAGGTAGGATTGAAATGCATCAACCTCAGACCAAGACTATATCCAAAAATTTCAGGTAGTAGTCCACGAACCTAAATTTGCAAGTCTGAAGCTGATTCGATTGAAAGACTTTCGTCACTGCCTACAAAATGAAACATTTCAACCTCGTTTAGATAACTATCACATTAACTCTCGATCCATCAAGCTTATCAATTGCTACACAAAATACAGTCAGATAACAAGCTAGAGATAGAGCTTTAACCTCCTCCTTCTAGATATCTTCAGCATCCTCTGGCCAGTGGTTTGAAATATTTAAAGTAACAATAAAATCTCTTTTCTTGCTTCCACATAGAAATAATTTGTCCGCCATAGTCCGAATCAAAGCCCTGTAAAAAGCACAACAGGGGATTTCAACATGTTATGAGCTAGAAATATAAGGATATAAGCACGAATCCTACGAGCTCAGCTTAAGCTCGAGCTGAACCAACTATAAAATATAAAACCCACTGATTCAAATCGCCTCCTTGATACATCTCATCATGGGCATATTGTGAAAGGCGAACAGTTTGAACCAGGCATTAGCTTATAGCCTGTTAATTGACCTGTGCGATTGACATTTCTTGTGTTCTTGATCTGAAAACGAATGAATCGACAATTTTGACATTAGGGAAATCAAGGCATAGTCTATAAAATGAAATATATTTAGTAACTAATGACGAATACCCTCAAAAAATTTGCAACCTGGCATTAACAAATACAAACACTAAAAATTAGAATTTTTTAAAGCAAATGCTAGTACACTAGAAGGCAAATCATTGAATAATCGAACCTCCAAATAATTGGGATGAGGGGTTGAAAAACCCAAGATTCATATCCTCCAAAAAAACAGTTTCAGGAGATATACGATGACATAATCTGGTACATGACAAGTAACTACACATAGATCCAACCCCGGAAACCGCAACACCGTGATCTCATATACACTTTGAGGAACCTTATTAGTCAAGACTATTTAATTTAGATACCACTTACTTTAAACAAAGTTTTAATAGTGGCTTTTAAGTCACAACGAAATTATTGCTTCTTAGAGTAACTTCTCTTCCGTTTTTGTTATAATGTGCTTGTTCACAAGCTAACTATTTACCATACCATGTAACCTTCTCAACATGTTTGGCTTAAAGAATCAAGTCCTACTTTATCAAGAAAAAAAAGTCCTACTTTATAAGAAGGTGAATGCAGCCTGTTCCATTCGAGTTAAACACTATCCAAGAGCAAACGAATATACACGGTATGCAAGGTAGGGACCAAATGTATCACGTAGCTCATGGTTGACCACAAGATTCTCGCTTTTGAGGAATTTAAGACATTTTATTTGCATTATATGTCGAAGGATGGATAGTGATGGTTAAAAACAATAGTCGAAAGTGATGGATGACCAACCTATTTGGAGAAACCATAGAAGCAGTCATGCAGAACGCCAAGATACCTCCATCCAAGCCAACTAACAAGTAAACCTGGACATACAAGATCCCAAGTGCCGTCAGATACAGACATTAGATTTTCATGAATTTTGGGGGCATAGTAACTAACACAAAATGCATGCTTTGGAGCCTGTTAGAACTTAATTACTCATCTATGTCAAGAAGGGTGAATCCTTAAACATTGCTACTTAATGTAGACTGTCTTGGATTAAGACAAAATCACCCATCTGAGGACTCAAGAAGTAAGTCATGGAAAATTGTAATGCCGTTTCTCGAAAAAAGAAAAGTCTAAAAATTTGCACATGGGATAAGCCCTACAGCTTATAGTTGCATATCTAGGATGCAGCATGTAGATATAGGTGCATGACTCAGAGCAATGGAGTATTCATAAATGTCATTCTCTTTGTTCAAGTATGGTGTTAGACACGTTAAAGAAAGAAAAACAAGATAAAGAATTAAGCCAATCATACAACACAAGTACATAATTTCCATTAATCTAGATAAGATTGAAGGTTCTAATGTGTTGAGGGTAACTACTAAGTGTCAATATGGACAACATACACTCGAAGACAGACTGGTCAGTAAACAACCTATAGAATTTGGGACATGCATCATAGTTTTCAAGAAGTAGGCCAATAAAACTTGAGTAGGTGTATGTAGTGCAGTAGCTACTTTATTTTGGTGCTCATTATGCCACGGGGACATGGATAGGGGTCTTGCGAAAAGCTAGCTTCTGTTTCTACAAAGAACCCTCCTAGTACCATAGCTAGTCTGATCATCATATTCCTTCCACCCAGTCTCACCTTTTATATGCATTTACTTTTGTGCAGTATGATATTATATTCTTGCTTCTTACTGATAGGCTGACTGAAACTTTTAAGTATCTTGCTTATCGAATATCTTGATGAGCTCAAGTGAAATGATCTATATATCAGCAATACTAGGTGATTAGATTTGGTGACCTCAGCCATACCCAGGTCTTTGACATGCTTTTCCAACTTTCACCTCTCCAATTCGGGTTTCTCCTTTAGTCAATGAACCTGGGTGCCACTTCAGTATGTGCAGAACCATTTACTTCCAGTATCATGCTCCCTGGCTTATCTTCACCAGTCCATGCTTGGATCGAGGTTCGCTACAATTGGAACCGACCCTCCTAGAGTTCCCTCTGCATGTGCATCCCAGTCTATAAAGGATCAGCTGGTCCTCCTCGTGTAAGCACACACAATTTTCAATCGTTTCTACTCCCCCGGTAAAATTTGTAAAATGGGCATCGAAATACTTGATGTAACCCAAACAATCACACCCCTGCAATGATTAATCCGTTTTAGCCAAGCCAATACCAATCGAACAAAAAGTTTAGACCTGAAATAATCAAATGGACAAAACCAGGAATCAAAACCAATCCTCACCTTTTTCAGAGAATGTGCATTTTTACCAGGCCATCTTCTCCCGCATCAAATGCATTTTTCCTGTAATGTGGCTCATTTGGATCACCATATGGGACTACCATCTCAACAAAACTCAGCTCGTGAGCTGCTGTGTCTCCGACCCCCACTACCATCGCATATGCAACGGAATATAACCAAACACTCGGGGAGTGAAACCAACCCGAAAGTTCCACCGCAAACCAAAGCAATAAAATGAGAATAAGCATTTAAATTTAATACGAATAGAAAAAAAACATTGTCAATCACATATCCTAATGAATAAAGAGTACTTTTTTCCATTCCACAAACTGCCCATTAACACGAAAGCTTGGTCCTTGAGTTAGATCTAATGATGATTTCATTTCCCATAGGATGATAGCTAGGAGTAACCCTAACTTCAACATCAGAGTAACCATCTTCAGCAAGCTCTCTAGCGAAGAATACTCCTCAAAGATCAATCAGAATCAAAATCGAAATAATTTATTTCATCCTAAAAAAATCACCAAAAATCAAGATATAACAGAAATTAATGATACAAAAATAGGGATTGTAGTAGGATTTACCTTCTGTTTCTCACGAATAAACCAAATACATCATTCAACAACACCTACAAATCGAAACCAAATCAAGAACAAAACCCTAATTTAGATGGAACCCTAAAATCTGATTTAACAGATTATGAAACCCAACCGATGATGACTTCCTCCACAGATGTAAACTTAAATCAAAACCCTAAACTCGATGAGCAGACGATTGAAGATTAGTTCTTCAAACATCGGATGATTAATCTGCAGTTGAGAGGGAAGAAAAGGGAGGCGCGGTAGTAGAAAAGAAATGTAAGTGAAAATGAAAAGTCGAGAGCAGAGAAAAGATTATCTAGGTTAGGGAGGGGATGAAATATCCTGTAGTTCAACGATTCTTGGGTTGAAAAAGAATAGCAAGCATGTGAATGGCACACGCACAAACCGCAAGTGTTACGACCCAAGTGTGACCAAGCGTGTGAGTGGCACGCCTATAAAAATTTCAGAACTGCTTGGCCCCCGTTACGATTTTCTTAAAATTTAGTAACGGCTTCACTGTTACTTTTTTTTTTTTGTAACGGCCATTTGTAATCTATTGCAAATTTGTAACGGCCCCAAAGCCGTTATGAATTCCCGTTACTAATCCGGGAATTTGGTGTAGTGTCAGCTACCACCTCAGCAGAGATATTTATCCCGTTATCTTGTTATTTCCGTTAAAAAAAAAAATTCAGTTCGTGATCTCCGCCTCTCTTATTTCCTTCAGTCTTCTTTTCTTTCTCAATTTTTCAGCTTCTCCATCAACTTCCTTCCCTCTCATTCTTCAGAGATTTCTCAGTTTTTCAATTTCGTCTCAGATTCAACTTAGAGCTTAGAGAGTGCAGCGGCTACCTGATATTTCGTCTAAGTTTTTCAATTTAGTGTGGTTTGTAGAAGAGAAAAAGAAGAGCAGAGCAATGGATTGGGAAATTTTGATGTTTCTAGATTATGAAACAGGTATTTTCATCAACTTCACTTACGATTTAGGGTAACTGAGCAAAAAAAAAAGGTATGATTTAGGTTTTAAAATCTCATTTTTTTTGTTCATCGTCGTTAGAGTATTTGGAACCGAGACAAATGAAAAAATTTGCGATTTATTCTATGGAAATTCATATTTTGCTTCAGTTTTGATTTCGATTTCTTAGGTTTTTGAGAATAGATTTTTTTTTTTGTTAAATTTGGGTTCATACTTTCATCGTTGTAGCTTGTTGTGAATGAGAAATTTTTATTTGTTTGTTTTAAAATTGGGTGTATTATGTTGGGTTTCTCTCTAATTCTTGTGTGTGTTATGTCTTTTTCAGGAATGGGTTATCGGATACTAAACATCTAAAGTACTTGTGGATCATGTGCTCAGAGATAGTTGGAGTTCCTAGTTCAGAGCATTGGCGTGGTCCACCTAAGTTTAAGTGCAGGTAAAACTCTTGTCATTCATTACATAATTAGTACTCTTTCTTGTTTTCCTCTGCTTTGTCATGGCCACCAAAAGCTTCATTGTTTTAGATTCAACATTAGCTCTAAATCATGAATTTGTGGATGGTTGTAACATGTTGTATGAATAACTATTTAACCATTGCTAACTGCAATTTTCATTGGTGCTGTAATTGCTTTTCATGCAATCTGTGGTATCAATCAGTAAGGGAACTGTCAATATGGCTTTCCCCGGCTACACAATAATGGTAAAATTTACACTGATGGTATGATGGTGTTTGTTTGATACAACTTCATTCATGGGTTTACCATTTTAGGCTTTTCTATCATATGGTACTTGATATATTGTTTCAAAAAAACTCTCATACGTATTATTGTACACTGCCAATGGATGATCTTCAATGTATGATGACAGTTTTAGAAGCTTGTTTTTTGCACAAGTTGTAGTTTCAAACTAATCTAATAACCTCACTTGCGAATTATTTATAATGTCATGATGAGAACGTAGTTTTAGTTAGAAAGGAACTTAATTTTTCTTAATCACTATAACTTTGTGTCCGGAGTGTACTTTGAGTAACTAAAGAATATGAATTACTACTATGTTATTACTAAGCTCGACTATATTATTTTTGTAGGTTCCAAGTTATCGGTGCAGGAGCGAAGAATAAGAAGAAATGTTCTCGAAAAGTGAAATATGTTGTTCATGTGGATGAAACAGTGTTGGATGCCACTGTTGAGGACAAAAGAGTGGTATCTACAGATGGTGTTGAAAGGCAGATAGGTGACATTTTGACTGTTAAGGCTAACCATTCATTTTATGTGCTGTGTCTGGTCACTTCTTTCTTTTTTTTTTATTGCTGACGATTCACATAAAATATTTCCTGAGTATAATAATCAGTAAAGCTCAAAGAGCTGAATACTTACTTTTAGATATAGTTTTGAATCTACTTGTTCTAATAGATGATTGTATTGTATAGTGTAATTGTGCCACCGTTGAGCATTCCCTGTTAAATGCTGAAATGTATGCATTAATAGCCTAAAACCCAAGATACTGCCTATCTGCGCACTATTTTAAGAAGTTAAATTTGAACAATAACAATAGTTTTGTTATTTATATATAAAAGAAAGTTATATGCATCTACGTGAATCCTATTTTTTTCCATGTTGTTGCATTGTTCTTTCTAGGTGTATTTGGTATAAGCCACTTGTAAACAGAAACTACTGTTACAACTTGAATATAGGTGGTTATTGGATTAGTTGGAATGTACAACTATTTATCTTTTTTTAATGTTCGTGCTTTCCGGTCTCAAATACTTAATTCTAAGAACTTGTATGTTGTTATTGGTGTAACAATTTATTTCTATATTGTAGGATGTTTGTTCACCCTGCCAGGTACCGGGCTTATACGTGCAAAGTAACAACATACTCAAGCCCGAAGGTTTTTAAGAGGGTGCGTAACCTGCTCTCTCCTGTCGAGCAAGAGAAATTTATGTCAATTGCGATTGGCCCCTTATCGCACTCCGCCCATGCAAACGTGGTCTCCGCTCTTATTTCATTTCTTATTGGCTAGTCAGATCTCCATGGATGATGAAGGTGATAATGGTAACCGTGAAGAAATGCGCGTTATGGTTTGTGGAAAGGAACTCTCTTTTGGAAAGAAAGAGTTCGCATTGATTTCGGGGCTTAGTTTTATGAAGTCGAACCATAATTTTTCTCGTCCCGCCATGAAGCCCCGCCTTAAGATGAAGCATTTCCCTGATGAAGGAAAACCAGTAAGTGCAAAACGTTTGAAGATATTACTTTTTTGGCAAAAAGAAGGAGGACGAAAAAAAATCGAAGAAATCTGGCAAAAAGGAGGAGGAGGAAAAAAATCGCGTGAATGTCACCAATCAAGCAACTCTAATGCTGAATGTGAAATTGTCAAAGTCCCATTAGAATCTGATGACAAGGTGAAATTGTCGTTATTATATGTTGTCCACAGGTATGTCCTGGGAAAGGGAGATGGCAAAGTAGTTGAGTATGATCACTGGTACCTTGTGGATAACCTCGTCGACTTCAACTCTTATCCTTGGGCTGAAATAGCATTCAGCAGAACTATTGTTAATAGCAATAGCTGCCTTAAATTATCATATTAAGGCTGACAAGCCTGTTGGCAGTGAGGTGACTTACAAATGTAAAGGAATGGCTCATGTCCTGGTGGTAAGAAACAGTTGGGTTGACATTTTCTAGTTGTCTAATTTTTTGTGATTGTTGTTTTAAAGGTTTTCCTTTTTTCACCAAGGTTTGGGGTATGGAAGTGTTGCCGAAAGTGCGTAGTAGGTTTGGAAGCAAGACTATTTTTGCAAATTGGCGCCCCCATATGCATAGTGTTACATGCGATGTAGTAATAAACCATGAGTCTCTACTTAAGGTTTTGGAGGAGTCAAAGGTTTGAAGTAATAACTATCTTAGTTACTTTATTTTTTTGTTTGATGTATTATTAATTTGGTCGAGTGACTTTATAAAATTACAGGATGAAGTGTGTGATGAAATTATGTGGCATAAAGAAGATGCAAAGCGTTTGGTAAAGTTGGGGTTATGTGAAGGTCCCAGGGTAGATGACGAACAAGAAGATTCGTTAAAGAATGAAAATGTGGTGGAGAAAGAAGATCTGTTTGAGAAGGGAGAGGAAGAAAATATGTTAGAGTCTGAAAATGTTTTTGTGGATGAACAGGTTCCAGAGGAGAGCAGCATGGATGATGAAGAGGACGAAGAAGATCTGTTAGGGAATGAAAATATGGTGGAGGAAGAAGATCTGTTTGAGAAGGATGACGAAGAAGCACGTGTGGTACATCCTAGCTCCCAACCTGATGTTCTTTGTTCTAGGACATCAACTTCAGTCATTGCTTCTTTCGAGTCTTTTGTGAAAAATGCAATGATTGGCCATACGGAGGATTTGAAAAGGACAGTGATTGGTGAAATTGAGGTATTTAAAAGTGCAGTGAAGGGTCAGTTGGAGGAGTTAAGCGTCCAGGTAAGTAATAGCCATAAAATAATGTTGAATTATGTGGAGTGTGTAAATGCCAAGATCAAATCAATAAAGGATAAGATTGGTAGAACCCAGACGTACAATGCATTGTCAAAGACAAAAACGGTGAGTTAATTGGAAATTCATTGTATTAAGATAGATAGAATGTCACATCTATTCTGATATTGAAGTTTTATTGAACTGATATTTATGTTGTTTGAACAAGGGACTCCACCTGGAGGACATAACGAAGAAGGAGATTTCGATGGTGCGGCAATGCAGTATCCAGATGTGACTCCTGGCAATGGATCCAACAGTATTGAATTAATTCCACCAAATCCGTACAATCCTCCAAATAAGGAAGTTGATGTGAGCCGACCTGCTGTAAGTAGTTGTTGCATCTCTAGTTTTGTTGTTTGTACTTTCTTTAGAAAACTATCATGGTAAGACTTTTTGACTATGTCGGATATGTAGGCAGAAAACATTTGTAACGAAGAAGGAGGTTTCGATGGTGCGGCAATGCAGAAGTCAAATGTGACTCCCGGAAATGGATCCAACAGTATTGAATTAAGTCCACGATATCCGTACAATCCTCCAAATAAGGAAGTTGATGTGAGCCGAGTTGTTGTAAGTATTTGTTGCATATCTAGTTTTGTTGCTATATTAGCACGTATATCTTTTGTACTTTTTTCAGAAAACTATCGTGGTATGAATTTTTGACTGTGTCGGATATGTAGGCAGAAAACATTTGTAACAGCTCAACGGGGAAAAAAAGAAAGCGTCAGAAAAATAAACCCTGCACTGGCCCTGTTGCACCCATTATCGTTCTTTCTGATGATGTTACAAAAGGTCATGGAAGGGGTATGAGGAAAATAAACCATGCACCTTCCCTGTTGCCCCTGTATACTCCTACAGGGAAAGTGGCGAGAAAGAACGCAAAAAAGGTTCCGATAAGCGAAGAGCCTTTTATCATGAATTATTTTGAAGAAGACATATTGGATCAGCGAATAACGAAGCAGGATATAGATGATGTGAACAGATTCATAAACCTCGGGTTAGCCTCCTCCCTAGTATACCCTTTTGTTTCTGTGTCTTGTTGTTTCTCCTCCCTAGTATACCCTTTTGTTTCTCTGTCTTGTTGTATATGTGAAAACTAACAATGATGGTGTTGCCTTGTAATGTATCTTAATTTACCACAATATCAAGGAACATGGAAATAACTATAATGGTGATGATACATCATTATTGTCTTGCTCTGAGTATAAAAACTACTACTACGTTCAACTGGTTTGATCCTTGTTACATGGATTCAAGGCTATTTCTTATTGTTACCGCTACGTCAATTGGATTCAGAGCAAGGTTTGATCCTTGTTTCATGGATTCAAGGCTATTTCTTATCGTTACCACTGCGTCAATTGGATTCAGAGTAAGGTTTGATCCTTGTTTCATGGCTTCTAACAATGACGTAAGGGAAGATTGCTAACACTCAAGCACAAATGATGCGGTACTACTGTCATGGACCTGAGTGTCGTACCTAGTACATTATATGCAATATGATGCTATTGTCATTGATCTGAATTACATATCTAATGATACAAGGGACTAACTAACTTCATAACTCTGTCTAGATACGTACATATAAAGAGCTACAATATGATAAGTAACACTAAATACAAATCAAGGTTAACGTTGTATCCATTCATATAACTAGCATCAAATCTATTTAAACACAAAACTCATGTGTTTATAGTATATAAAGTCTTGTTAAATACCCGAAAGATGGTGGATGCAGTATACTTGATTAGCACAAGGAAATGCCAACCTTATGGCTCTACCGGTAGATGGGTGCATGTGTGTTGCCACAACAACATCTTAATTCATAGCATACTTATCGCCAAGTACTCCGACTAACTTTCTCATAAACCATTCCCAAGATTCATTATTCTCTCGAATCAACAACAAAGAAAAGCAATAGGATAGATCGACTGTCGGGATCCATTCCAACGGCTGAGAGTAGAACTCCTTGGCGTGGCCCTGTAAGATGTGTACCATCAACCGGAAATGCGGGTCTGAAACAATTTTTGAATCATTCAATACATACTCCAAAAGCAAAGAAATAATATAGAAAAGAATCATCTAAATCGCCATAATCTCGTACTTAAAGCACCTTGTTACTTAACACCAAGCATGTGACTATAACAAACGAGGTGTTGGTACGATTCATCTGGGGCTACTCTTTGATCAGCTCAATACCACGCTTGCAAGCGTTGTATCCCTGCACGGTAATGATAACCACTCCATAATCCCTTTTTATGTCCAAAATCAGTTGTTTGGGCGTAAAGGCCGCATCTAGTTCTTTGAATTTGTGCTTGAAAAGCTCGAAATTCCAAAAGAACGCCGCTTTGGTTCTTAATTAGGGTGGTCACTCCTTTTGTTGCTTTCACAAGTATGCACATCGTTTGCAACTGTGAGTTTCCACCACCCACAAGAATTTAAGGGAACTGCTTGCAGACGCCACTCACATGTCTTGTCTTTGCATTTGGCAATAAACCTCTGGCTGTCGGATTTAAAATCTATGTACTCAAAATTTCTTTCTACTTTGGCTATTGCAAGTATAAGTTTCAGCTCCCCTTGCTTTTGAAAGTGTTACCCACACGTAGATCGTTGTACTAGCTTCATATCCTTTGGGGGTTTAGGAATATCCATAACCGGCGCTGGAGTTGTTGGCGCATCATGAAGATAGCGGAGTTTCTTGGATGATGGAGTCATTACTGGTTCAAGACATCTCCTAGCCTTTGGACCACTAGTACTCGCTGATAAAATAAAACATTCAACATTAGTGTGACTATTTGGTCAGGACAAACATAATACAAAAGTACAATAATAAGAGGGACAAATAAACGTACCTTTAACACCACCATCTCCCTTGGCGGTTTCATTCTTGGACTGATAATCCTCACTGGAACTTGACGTGAGATTGTTAAGAGGGGTCAAGGGAGTGTGGGGAAGCATCTTGGATCTGATGTCATCTCCAGTAGTTGTTTTGGGAGTTACGGGAGGAATATATACTTTTACTTCTTCTCCATAATTGATTGTGTAAAAGCTTGGGACTCCACATGTCTGGCCAACATAAAAAATCAACATTTCTTCACTAACAATCTTAATCCTTTGCTTAAATGCGGTTCCCGGGACATCTATGAGGCCATACACATCAAAACAAGGTTTTTGCAAGAAACCTAAAACATCCATTGCTCTCTTCTTCACATCCTCAAAAGTGTACTTATCAGGTACCCCCGCAAGATGTGTGTTGATGGTGGATTTTCGTTTAAGGTTAAATTTGTAAATAACCGGAAAACTCATGCGCTGACATCTTGTAAAAGATAAAGCCATTTATAAGTGACGGATACTCCTCACTTAATTCACCAAGAATGGAGCATGTAGCAACAATCCCATTCTCGTGAATACATGAAATTCCTCCAAGGTTGGAGCATGTAGCAACAATCCCTTCCCGAATTTCATATTAGCCTTGTATTTCCCGTACTCATTATCGGTGTGGCATGACGATGGTAGAGTGTTACTCTTACAGAGTAACACGAACCTCTGCACTATAATGAATCATTATCAGTGTGGCATGACGACTGAGTGTTACTCTTACAGAGTAACACTAACCTCCAAACACTATAATGAAACCATGTACGAAATACCCGCATGTGCCGATTCTCTGTGTTATACTAGCTAGCCCCTCTCGGTGTGTTATACTAGCCCGATTGAGCCCCTCTCGGTGTGTTATACTAGCCTGATTGAGCATCCGCACTCGACCATATCATCGGATATGATCTGATCGTAGTCATCCAACTCCACAAGCATGATTCGACGACCCCGCATCAATTCCATCACCCCTGCGGGTATGGAATACACACGGCCGACCCCGCATGGTCGACCATTGGCCTTTGCTTGCCAAGAAACCGTCCATACCAAGCATTATGGGCGGAAAACCCTAAATTAGGGTTTGCGCATATTACATGTGCCGCATGGCAGTCTCAACCATCCATCTTCGCGGTATAGATGTAGGGTGTAGATGTAGACTCAAAGGGCCCGGAGCATGTCGACACAATCACCATGTGACCGCCTACACACTTGACCAATCGGTCAAAACCAACCATGATTGGTTACAACAAATTGGCCCGCCTAAAAGAGCATGGTCGCACGGCTTTGAAAGCCAAAATTAGGGTTCAAGCCATCACGCCGCGTCCATCTTCTCCTAAGACGAATGGAGGGTCACAGATTAGATTACAGCAGGTCCGGTCATACCAGCATGACCACCGTGGGCCCATCTACCTCTTCATGCGGTCGGCCAAGGCATATCATGCCTGGCCAATCCAAAACGCCCGCTCAAACATGCGTGGTTACACCTCCCAAATTGCAAATCGATCTCGACCACCAACTTCACCGGACGAATGGGGTGGCTTAGATCACGTTTTCATGGGACGGTGAGACATGGGCGTGAACATCACCCTACCATCTTCACGCCAAACCAACTGGGCCAAGACCGACCAAGTCAGGTCGTCTTGGAAAACGCTACTAAAAAGAGTATGGCGCGCGGCTTCTTGCGGTATCAAACTCTTATCGCAAAATCGATCTCGACCACTCCTCTTGCCAGTCAAATTGAGTGGCCCAGATCGCGCTTTCATGAGGGAACGGAATACAGGCGCCTACACCATCATGCCGTCAACACGCATGTATGGTGGGTCCTCTCCAAAATCCTTCCCATGCTTGGTTCGACTAAGTCAAGAGTGATGCTTGCACACCTCTTCAAAAACCCTAGTATTCATTAACGGTCGCAGATGAGTGTCTCAAAGCTCATCTCATCCGTCCGACTTCACTGACTTGGTTATACAACCTCGGTCGGGAGTCAATTGGTCAGTAAGCGTCATTACCCATCACCTTACCACACCACAATGCAGCACTCGCATAAAATACACACGATACTTCACAAGTATGGACTTTCCTTCAATAACGCAGAGTTATTCAATTCAAAGCATTACATGCTATCTTTCGTGATCCACGATCCACATTCCGGACATCAATCATGTCACAAACCGGGGATACATACTTTGGGGTATTGTCCGGCGGTTTACGTGCGGCGTGCTGCAACGCGCCATCACAAGAACGTGTTAGGAAGTCATGGACGGTTAGAGATGAACAGGAAAGTGGGCAAGACTCGGTCGTGTGTTACCGACACACAACTCCACTAATCCATCATTCCACTACCTCCACTTCCCACGAGAAACGTGAATGAGGCTCAATGACTTGTATAAATAGGTTCTCCGCCCTATTTCCAACAACAAGAAATAACGGAGAACAACACAAGTTCAGACGACAGAAACCAAGTGTTAATACAAAAACGTATTCAAACACTCGAGCTCCGTTTGCATCAACCGTAAGCTTGCTCATCTTTCACACAAGTCATAAGCAAGCCAACACCTTCACAATCTCAACACCTTCTTCGCTTCCTCCCTAAGATCAACCCCATCTCCTTCACTTTGTGACCGAAACAAGTCTGGAACAGCCATTTCTTGGTTTAGGTAGGACTTGCATGATTGATCTCGAATCTACAAGCACTCACCGTGCAAAGGCATTTGTTGAAGGTTTAGATTCATTCCTCATCCACACCCCAAATTACCAAATTTCAGGAGTAGTTTTCACCCATCAACAATTGGCGACCAAAGTGGGAGATTAATCTCTCTACGTAAAATCAATTTCTTTGAAATCCGATTCAATTTCATCAATTTCAAAAAGGGTAGATCTTAGAACCAATTCAATCAGCAATTCATCCCAAGATGGTGGAACCGAGGTCCGGGGCGGCAATCAACTCGATGGAGCCAAGATGGATGACACTTCCGGTGTTGATGTACCCGTCGGTGGAGCTACCCGGTCAATACATCTCGTGGAGTCGTCACTTCTATCACCAACACTAGCGGAGCAGAGACATCCCAAAGAGGTGTAACACCTCCCATCACCAGAGTGTAAGCAGCCGCAAATCCGGCATCTCTTCGAGCGTAACGCTCCAAAGGTTACCGCAGCAACAACTTTCACTCCTCCATCAGAAGAGGAGCCGAGACACAAGAGGAAGACCGCCGCCTAGTACCATTGCAGACTTGATGGAGAAACAGGAAATTCTTGCTAAAACTCAAACAGATATGGCCGCAACTCAGAAAGAGGTACTCACTTTCCTTAAAACTTTGACTGAACGATTGCCGCAAGATTCACGGCAACCCTTGGAGTCGGCGAGAGATGCATTCAATACACCTGTGAGCAGTGTTTCCACTCGGACTCACATGAATGAAGAAACTCGTGTTGCTCCCGAGCGCCAGGGGAGAGAGACCAGCCTTCCAACTTCATTACGCGTGAAGATCTAGAGCGACTTCTCTAAAATCGAGGAAAAAGGGACCGAACGGACGTACACCAACATCAGCCGCCGTACCCTCAAGATGTGCAACGGATTCCTCTACCAAGAGGTTACACTCTCCCCGCCTCCCTCTACGACTTGCATGGGTAATGCTCGTGAACACATTTCTCGATTCTTGAAGCCTTGGGGGAACATGAATACAATCATGTTTTATGCCTAAAAAAATTCTCAAAATCACTCACGGGAGGGCATACACTGGTACAAGAACATTGCGCCTAACAAAGATATCCAATTGGAGCGAGATGGTGATGCTTTCCACAGAAGTATTTCTTCGTGTCCGAACAAATCACGTTTTGACACTGGGAAGAATTCTCCAAACAATGAACATCCCAACGACTTCGTTAAAAGATTCAACCTGCTACACTGGACCTGTCACGACCCGAATGTTACCGAACGGCAATTGGTGGAATCATGCATCAATGGGATGATACCCATATACCGCGCTCTGTTAGAGAACTGGGCTTTCAAACATTCTCTCAACTCCACGAAGCCGCAAAACGTTCAAGAACAACTGCACCAAAGACTACTAGAAAGAACCAGTTGTTCAAGTGAAGATTTGCGTGAAAGTCGAGGGAAGCAGGCATCTCACAAACAAATAATACAACACTGGCCCTTCGTGAGTGTGGTAAGCGGAGGAGAAAAGAGGAAAGCTTCGATAACTAACAACAAACCAAGCGAACATCTCAAAGACACAAGACTTCGTCTCGAAAAAGGAAAGACAAAACTCCCGCACAAAACGCCAAAGACACGGGTTTTCCTTTTCCCATGAATGAAGTGATAGAGCTCTTGGAAGCGTGGATCCAAGATGATGCCGTAAAACTACCCCTATCAGGGCCTCCGACCGAGGAAGAAATAGCAGATCCCGCATCTGTTGCTACCACAGTTCGTCCATCATCCAACCAAAGATTGCAACAGTTGAAACAAATATTCGGGAAAAGGTAGAGACAGGGGAACTCCAAATTTTTGGAAACGAAGGTGTTCATAGAGATCCTCTACCTAATGTGAACCGCATGATGATCGGGGACTCGCTCGCAAGACCGTGCAATCTATGATGGAGCACATGTGTGAAATCTTATATTTCTCCAAAGAACAGCGTCAAGACATGTTCACGGCCCTCAACCACGTTGTGTCGTGGAGGCGTTTGCATCCAAAAGAGCAGTCCAGAACCCCGTCTTTCCCGAAAGACATGAGCAACGGAAACTGGGGACTCCTAACCGTCACTCGCTTGAGAAACGCCGAGTTTGATAACGCGTTGATCGATCACGGCTTAATTTAACATCATTAACTGCCAAGACCTTGAGAGCGGCAAAGATCTCAAAGCAAGAAGCTACTCGTCATCCAACTGTGGTCGTGTGGATTCAGGAGGAGAACCTAGAGATTCATATGGATACATCGACCTTGAAGTCAAATTGGGAGATGCCTCAACACGAGCAAAGTTCTATGTAGTCAAAGATCATCCCAACTACGACATGATCCTAGGGCGCTCTTGGACGCATGACAACAAAGCCATACTGGAAGTCCGTCCTTACCGGTTCGATACCCGAAAGAGTCTCCAACACGCCCCACTGGACTACCCGATGACCGTCCGCCGCCGCACCAAAGAACTTGCCAATATGACACAACTTCCCGTGAGAGAGCCCGTCGGCATACACCGAAAGGTTCCGGTCTCAAGTAAGTCTCATCACACAACCCTCCTTGCAAACTACCGCCCCTCATTCCGACAAGTCCTCGGGGACTGGCTCCAACCGACAAACCAACCCCGGCTAGGAGATGTGAATGGGAAGCCGGCCCTTTCAAACGTTTTATCAGAGCATAGAAGTCGTCTTGGTCAAAGGCAACAAGGTCCAAGTGTCTGCACGCTCAAACCCATTCGGAATTGGAGACCTAGTGATTTAGCGACTACATTCAATGTTGGAAACATGACGGTGAAGATGACCACTCTACCCGACTCACCCACCAAAAGAGAAGATGAACTGCACTGCAGCGGATGTTATCCTAGGTGGCTACCTGCAAGCTCATCAACGCCGATAACCTGGGAGGGCATAACAATTCACTCACGATGGCTCAAACCTACTGAACTTAAGATACTGTGCTACCGCTTTCCAACATTCTCCACACTTTAAAACGCTGTGCTATTTTTTCCAGCGTGTTTCCTTTTGCAGTTTCATGACATGCTTGTAATTCCTCCAAAAAATGATTGCAATGCTTGCATTCATAGTTAGGGTTCCAATTTTCAATCCTCAATTTAATTGAAGTATTATTTCCATCTCGAGAACCTCTCTACTTCTAAAAACACAAAGCCTTGAGTCGCCTAAATCAACACACTAGAGCAGAGCAAGAAGGGAAACCCTAAGCAAGTATCTCATGGGAAGAAGGAAACAGAACGTGTGCACAGAAAGGAAAACGATTGCTATCTGCCCCAGCAAAGCCAGGAAGATCTTGCATCACAGGTCCGTAAATGTTCCATCATGATAATTACTTCTTTTATCACAAAGAATCACGTGTGGAGGAACACCCTTGTTCCTGAGAAGATTCAGTTGCAATTTTGGCAAAGGATTATAAAAAAAAAAAAAAAAACTTTTGTTCAAACCATAAAATCTAAAGGAAAACTTGAACTCAGCTGCCACTAAGTACAAGGAAGACATTCAAAGGTACGGAACATGCTTGAAAAGAAAGAATGAAATTCTAATCGCCAAGAGAGTCAGCCTAGCCTGCATCACTGTCAGATTCTGCTCCATCACCTGTTGATGCGCCTCCCTTCGAATCTCTTTCAGTTTCTGCATCAGGCATCCCCGCAGCAGCAGCAGCGCACTCCATCCCAACATCAGCAGGAGCATCAAAGGGCATAGCAACACCAGGGGCCGCGCAAATTTCTTTCACATGTTCAGACTCCTCTGTATCAGAATCAAGAATTATCACGCCGTCCTGGATCGGGTAATCACACTTGTCTTCATTTGGAGGTCGTTTATGCACAACTCTCCGCCTCTTCAACCGCGCTGCAAATCTATCTCGCCCTTGCGCTTACTAGTGTCTCCAGCGCTTTCCTCGCGCCTCCGCCGCTCCTCCATGTCAATCGCACCGAAAGTGCATGTGATACGTCCTTTGGCAATACGAAGGTGTGGGATAGACATCCCCTGGATAGCACGGCCGACTTGAAGAGGAAGATCGATCTTTAGCCATTACTTCTCCGTGCGCATGGTTTTCGAACATCAACTTCAAAACTTCTTTCTGGGGAAGCAACAGAATGAGCGTCTACCGCTTCCATGATAATCTGCAGAGAAGAAGAGGTTATGAGCACAAAAAAAAAAAAAAAAAAGGATCATCAAATCTATCGATCAGTTAATCAGAAAATCAGAGCAGTACCTGAGATATGGAATAAACGACCACGTGAGATGATTCTTTATAATCTCACAAGTCGACAGAATCCCAGAAGGAAAAGAAGTCTTTACTTACCACCTATGAAGGCTGCTAATTCGGGATAACAATCGACGGGGCTTATCAGATATACCTGAGGAAAGCCGTATATGATGAAAGAAGTACACATGAAGGAGCGGTCGAGCTCATACATGTAAAAGAGGAACCAAAATGACTCACCGGATCAAGTCCTCGCTTCTTCGCATCCTTAATCAAGACCAACCATTTCCAGGAAACGCCTGACAATGTGAAACTATCCGTAAGTAAATATGTATTTACTCTAGCTTGGTCATTTCTGTATGTCACCATCTCATGCCAACCACACAATAGTGTAACCATTATGTGCTAGGCAGGGGACTTAATGTTGATGGTGGATTTTCGTTTAAGGTTAAATTTGTAAATAACAGGAAAACTCATGCGCGACATCTTGTAAAAGATAAAGCCGTTTTATAAGTGACGGATACTCCTCACTTAATTCACCAAGAATGAAGCATGTAGCAACAATCCCATTCTGTGAATACATGAAATTCCTCCAGGTTGGAGCATGTAGCAACAATCCCTTCCTGTGAATTTCATATCAGCCTTGTATTTCGTGTACTCATTATCGGTGTGGCATGACGACCGAGTGTTACTCTTCTGAGTAACACGAACCTCCAAGCACTATAATGAATCATTATCAGTGTGGCATGACGACTCGTGAGTGTTACTCTTCTGAGTAACACGAACCTCCAAACACTATAATGAAACCATGTACGAAATACCCGTACAGCCGATTCTCGGTGTTATACTAGCCCGAGCCCTCTCGGTGTGTTATACTAGCCCGATTGAGCATCCCGGCACGACCATATCCCGGTCGGATATGATCCGATCGTAGTCATCCAACTCCACAAGCATGATTGGACGACCCCGCATCAATTCCATCACCCCCAAGCAGGTATGGAATACACACGGCCGACCCCGCATGGTCGACCATTGGCCTTTGCTTGCCAAGAAACCGTCCATACCAAGCATTATGGGCGGAAAACCCTAAATTAGGGTTTGCGGCATATTACATGTGCCGCAAACGGTCTCAACCATCCATCTGCGCAGGTATAGATGGAGGGTGTAGATGTAGACTCAAAGGGGCCCGGAGCATGTCGACACAATCACCATGTGACCGCCTACACACTTGACCAATCGGCCGAAACCAACCATGATTGGTTACAACAAATTGTCCGCCTAAAAAGAGCATGGTCGCACGGCTTTGAAAGCCAAAATTAGGTTCAAGCCATCACGCGCGTCCATCTTCTCCGGCACGAATGGAGGGTCACAGATTAGATTAGCAGTCCTGGCCATACCAGCATGACCACCGTGGGCCCATCTACCTCTTCATGGGTCGGCCAAGGCATATCATGCCTGGCCAATCCTAAATGCCCGCTCAAACATGCGTGGTTACACCTCCTAAATTGCAAATCGATCTCGACCACTCAACTTCACCGGACGAATTGGGTGGGTTAGATCACGTTTTCATGGGATCATGAGACATGGGCGTGAACATCAGCCTACCATCTTCACGCCAACCAACAGGCCAAGACCCGACCAAGTCAGGTCGTCTTGGAAAACGCGCCGGAAAAGAGTATGGCGCGCGGCTTGCGGTATCAAACTCTTATCGCAAAATCGATCTCGACCACTCCTCTTGCTACCAAATTGAGTGGCCCAGATCGCGCTTCATGAGGGAACGGAATATTGCGCCTACACCATCATGCCGTCAACACGCATGTATGGTCGGTCCTCTCCAAAATCCTTCCCATGCTTGGTTCTGACCAAGCTGAAGAGTGATGCTTGCACACCTCTTCAAAAACCCTATTATTCATTAACGGTCGCAGATGAGTGTCTCAAAGCTCATCTCATCCGTCCGACTTGACTTGGTTATACAACCCCGGTCAGAGTCAATTGGCCGGCAAGGCGTCATTACCCATCACCTTACCACACCACAATGCAGTACCGCATAAAATACACACGATACTTCACAAGTATCGACTTTCAATAACGCAGTGATTTATTCAATTCAAGCATTACATGCTATCTTTCGTGGATCCATGATCCACATTCCAGACATCAATCATGTCACAAACTGGGGGATACATACTGGGGTATTGGTCTGGCGGTTTACAGCGTGCAGCGTGCAACGCGCCATCACAAGAACGTGTTAGGAAGTCATGGACGGTTAGAGATGAACAGGAAAAGTGGGCAAGACTGGTCGTGTGTTACCGACACACAACTCCACTAATCCATCATTCCACTACCTCCACTTCCCACGAGAAACGTGAATGAGGCTCAATGACTTGTATAAATAGGTTCTCCGCCCTATTTCCAACAACAAGAAATAACGGAGAACAACACAAGTTCGCATTTACGTAAAACCAAGTGTTAATACAAAAACCGTATTCAAACACTCGGAGCTCGCTTGCATCAACCGTAAGCTTGCTCATCTTTCTACTATGTCATAAGCAAGCCAACACCTTCACAATCTCAACACCTTCTTCGCTTCCTCCCTAAGATCAACCCCATCTCCTTCACTTGGTGACCGAAACAAGTCTGGGAACGGCCATTTCTTTTTTTTAGGACTTGCCTGATTGATATCTCGAATCTACAAGCACTCACCGCGCAGTAGTATGTTTTGAAGGTTTAGATTCATTCCTCATCCACACCCTAAATTACCAAATTCTGCAGGAGTAGTTTTCACCCATCAACAATTGGCTACCACAGGGAGATTAATCTCTGGTCAGTAAAATCAATTTCTTTGAAATCCGATTCAATTTCATCAATTTCAAAAGGGTAGATCTTAGAACCAATTCAATCAGCAATTCATTCCAAGATGGTGGAACTGAGGTCCGGGTCAGCAATCAACTCTGATGGAGCCAGCATGGATGACACTTCCGGTGTTGATGTACCCGTCAGTGGAGCTACAGCGGCCAATACATCTCGTGGAGCCGTCACTTCTATCACCAACACTAGCGGAGCAAGAGAGACATCCCGAGGGTGTAACACCTCCCATCACTGTGAGCAGAACAGCCGCAAATCCTGGCATCTCTTCGAGCGTAACGCCTCCAGTGGTTACCAGAGCAACAACTTTCACTCCTCCATCAGGAAGAGGAGCCGGAGACACAAGAGGAAGACCGCCGTCTAGTACCATTGCAGACTTGATGGAGAAACAGAAATTCTTGCTAAAACTCAAACAGATATGGCCGCAACTCGTAAAGAGGTACTCACTTTCCTTAAAACTTTGATCGAACGATTGCCGCAAGATTCACGGCAACCCTTGAGTCACGAGATGCATTCAATACACCAGGAGGTGTGTTTCCACTCGGACTCACATGAATGAAGAAACTCGTGTTGCTCCTGAGCGCCAAGGGGAGAGAGACCAGTCTTCCAACTTCATTACGCGTGAAGATCTAGAGCGACTTCTCCAAAATCGAGGAAAAGGGGACCGAACGGACGTACACCAACATCACCCGCAGTACCCTTCAAGATGTGCAACGGATTCTCTACCAAGAGGTTACACCTCTCCCAGTTCTCCTCTACGACGGTCTTGGTAATGCTCGTGAACACATTTTCGATTCTTGAAGCCTTGGGGGAACATGAATACAATCATGTTTTACGCCTAAAAAAAATTCTCAAAATCACTCACTGGGAGGGCATACACTGGTACAACAACATTGCGCCTAACAGCATATCCAATTGGAGCGAGATGGTCATTGCTTTCTACAGAAGTATTTCTTCGTGTCTGAACAAATCACGTTTCTGGACACGGGAAGAATTCTCCACGAACAATGAACATCCCAACGACTTCGTTAAAAGATTGTAACCCAAGCACCGGACTGTCACGACCCGAATGTTACCGAACGGCAATTGGTGGAATCATGCATCAATGGGATGATACCCATATACCGCGCTCTGTTAGAGAATCTGGGCTTTCAAACATTCTCGAACTCACGAAGCCGCAAAACGTTCAAAGAATAATCCGCACCAAAGCACTACTAGAAAGAACCAGAGTTGTTCGAAGTGAAGATTTGCGTGAAAGTCGAGGAAGCAGGCATCTCACAAACAAACAATACAACACTGGCCCTTCTGTGAGTGTGGTAAGCGGAGGAGAAAAGAGGAAAGCTTCGATAACGGAACAACAAACCAAGCGAACATCTCAAGACACAAGACTTCGTCTCGAAAAGGAAAGAGACAAAACTCCCGCACAAAATGCCAAAGACACGGGTTTTCCTTTTCCCATGAATGAAGTGATAGAGCTCTTGGAAGCGTGGATCCAAGATGATGCCGTAAAACTACCCCTATCGGGCGTCCTCCGACCGAGGAAGAAATAGCGAGATCCCGGATCATCGTTACTACCACAGGTTCGTCCATCATCCAACCAAAGATTGCAACAGGTTGAAACAAATATTCAGGGAAAAGGTAGAGACAGGGGAACTCCAGCTTGGAAACGAAGGTGTTCATAGAGATCCTCTACCTATCAGGAACTGCATGATTTCTGGGGACTCTGTTCGCAAGACCGTGCAATCTATGATGGAGCACATGTGTGAAATCTTATATTTCTCCAAAGGACAGCGTCAAGACATGTTCACGGCCCTCAACCACGTTGTGTCAGGGAGGCGTTTGCATCCAGTAGCAGTCCAGGAACCCCAGTCTTTCCTGAAAGACATGAGCAACGGAAACTGGGGACTCCTAACCGTCACTCGTTTGAGAAACGTTGAGTTTGATAACGCGTTGATCGATACGGCTTCAGAATTTAACATCATTACTGTCAAGACCTTGAGAGCGGCAAAGATCTCAAAGCAAGAAGCTACTCGTCATCCAACTGTGGTCAGGGATTCAGGAGGAGAACTCAGAGATTCATATGGATACATCGACCTTGAAGTCAAATTGGGAGATGCCTCAACACGAGCAAAGTTCTATGTAGTCAAAGATCATCCCAACTACGACATGATCCTAGGGCGCTCTTGGACGCATGACAACAAAGCCATACTGGAAGTCTGTCCTTTACCGGTTTCGATACCTGAAAGAGTCTCCAACACGCCCGCTGGACTACACGATGATCGCCCGCCGCCGCACCAAAGCAACTTGCCAATATGACACAACTTCCGAGAGAGCTCTGTCGGCATACACCGAAAGGTTCCGGTCTCAAGTAAGTCTCATCACACAACCCTCCTTGCAAACTACCGCCCCTCATTCGACAAGTCCTGGGACTGGCTCCAACCGACAAACCAACCCCGGCTAGAGATGTGAATGGGAAGCCGGCCCTTTCAAACGTTTTATCGGGAGCATAGAAGTCAGTGTCTTGGTCAAAGGCAACAAGGTCCAAGTGTACGCACGCTCAAACCCATTCGGAATTGGAGACCAGTGACGAAGGCGACTACATTCAATGTTGGAAACATGACGGTGAAGATGACCACTCTACCCGACTCACCCACAAAAAGAGAAGATGAACCGTGCACAGTAGCAGATGTTATCCTAGGTGGCTACTGCAAGCTCATCAACGCTGATAACCTGGAGGGCATAACAATTCACTCACGATGGCTCAAACCTTACCGAACTTAAGATACTGTGCTACCGCTTTCCAACATTCTCCACACTTTAAAACGCTGTGCTATTTTTCCAGCGTGTTTCCTTCTGCAGTTTCATGACATGCTTGTAATTCCTCCAAAAATGATTGCAATGCTTGCATTCATAGTTAGGGTTCCAATTTTCAATCCTCAATTTAATTGAAGTATTATTTCCATCTCGAGAACCTCTCTACTTCTAAAAACACAAAGCCTTGAGTCGTCCTAAATCAACATACTAGAGCAGAGCAAGAAGGGAAACCCTAAGCAAGTATCTCATGGGAAGAAGGAAACGAACGTGTGCACGAAAAGGAAAACGATTGCTATACGCCTCTAGCAAAGCCAGGAAGATCTTGCATCACAGTCCGTAAATGTTCCATCATGATAATTACTTCTTTTATCACAAAGAATCACGTGTGGAGGAACACCCTTGTTCCCGAGAAGATTGATTGCAATTTTGGCAAAGGATTATAAAAAAACTTTTGTTCAAACCATAAAACGAAAGGAAAACTTGAACTCAGCTGCCACTGAGTACAAGGAAGACATTCAAAGGTACGGAACATGCTTGGAAAAGAAAGAATGAAATTCTAATCGCCAAGAGAGTCAGCCTCGCCTGCATCACTGTCAGATTCTGCTCCATCACCTGTTGATGCGCCTCCCTTCGAATCTCTTTCAGTTTCTGCATCAGGCATCCCCGCAGCAGCAGCAGCGCACTCCATCCCAACATCATCAGCAGGAGCATCAAAGGGCATAGCAACACCAGGGGCCGCGCAAATTTCTTTCACATGTTCAGACTCCTCGTATCGTAATCAAGAATTATCACGCCGTCTGGATCGGGTAATCACACTTGTCTTCATTTGGAGGTCGTTTATGCTCAACTCTCCGCCTCTTCAACCGCGCTGCAAATCTCTCTGCCCTTGCGCTTACTAGTGTCTGCAGCGTTTCCTCGCGCCTCCGCCGCTCCTCCATGTCAATCGCAGCCGAAAGTGCACAGATACGTCCTTTGGCAATACGAAGGTGTGGGATAGACATCCCCTGGATAGCACGGCCGACTTCGCGAAGAGGAAGATCGATCTTAGCCATTACTTCTCCGTGCGCATGGTTTTCAGGCTTGTCAACTTCAAAACTTCTTTCTGGGGAAGCAACAGAATGAGCATCTACCGCTTCCATGATAATCTGCAGAGAAGAAGAGGTTATGAGCACAAAAAAAAAAAAAAAGAGGATCATCAAATCTATCGATCAGTTAATCAGAAAATCAGAGCAGTACCTGAGATATGGAATAAAACGACCACGTGAGATGATTCTTTATAATCTCACAAGTCGATAACGAGAATCCCGGAAGGAAAAGAAGTCTTTACTTACCACCTATGAAGGCTGCTAATTCGGGATAACAATCGACGAGGCTTATCGGATATACCGAGGAAAGCCGTATATGATGAAAGAAGTACACCTGAAGGAGCGGTCGAGCTCATACATGTAAAAGAGGAACCAAAATGACTCACCGGATCAAGTCCTGCTTCTTTCGCATCCTTAATCAAGACCAACCATTTCCAGGAAACGCCCGATAATGTGAAACTATCAGAGTAAATATGTATTTACTCTAGCTTGGTCATTTCGTATGTCACCATCTCATGCCAACCACACAATAGTGTAACCATTATGTGCTAAAGCGGGGACTTAATGTTGATGGTGGATTTTCGTTTAAGGTTAAATTTGTAAATAACCTAAAACTCATGCGCTGACATCTTGCAAAAGATAGAGCCGTTTATAAGTGACGGATACTCCTCACTTAATTCACCAAGAATGGAGCATGTAGAAACAATCCCATTCTGTGAATACATGAGATTCCTCCAGGTTGGAGCATGCAGCAACAATCCCTTCCTGTGAATTTCATATCGGCCCTTGTATTTCCGTACTCATTATCGGTGTGTGGCATGACGACCGAGTGTTACTCTTACGAGTAACACGAACCTCCAAGCACTATAATGAATCATTATCGATGTGGCATGACGACCGAGTGTTACTCTTACGCAGTAACACGAACCTCCAAACACTATAATGAAACCATGTACGAAATACCCGTGCATGTGCCGATTCTCGGTGTGTTATACTAGCCCGAGCCCTCTCGGTGTGTTATACTAGCCCGATTGATCCCCTCTCGGTGTGTTATACTAGCCCGATTGAGCATCCGTCACTGACCATATCGGGCCAGGATATGATCTCGATCGTGATCATCCAACTCCACAAGCATGATTGGACGACCATGATCAATTCCATCACCCCCAAGCAGGTATGGAATACACGGCCGACCCCGCATGGTCGACCATTGGCCTTTGCTTGCCAAGAAACCGTCCATACCAAGCATTATGCGCGGAAAACCCTAAATTAGGGTTTGCGGCATATTACATGTGCCGTAAAACGGTCTCAACCATCCATCTTCGCACGTATAGATGGAGGGTGTAGATGTAGACTCAAAGGGCCCGGAGCATGTCGACACAATCACCATGTGACCGCCTACACACTTGACCAATCGGTCGAAACCAACCATGATTGGTTACAACAAATTCGTCCGCCTAAAAGAGCATGGTCGCACGGCTTTGAAAGCCAAAATTAGGGTTCAAGCCATCACGCGCGTCCATCTTCTCCGGCACGAATGGAGGGTCACAGATTAGATTAAGCAGGTCCGGTCATACCAGCATGACCACCGTGGGCCCATCTACCTCTTCATGCGGTCGGCCAAGGCATATCATGCCTGGCCAATCCTAAATGCCCGCTCAAACATGCGTGGTTACACCTCCTAAATTGCAAATCGATCTCGACCACTCAACTTCACCTGGATTTAATTGGGTGGGTTAGATCACGATTTTTTCATGGGATCGTGAGACATGGGCGTGAACATCAGCCTACCATCTTCACGCCAAACCAACCGGCCAAGACCGACCAAGTCGTCGTCTTGGAAAACGCGCTAGGGAAAAGAGTATGGCGCGCGGCTTCTTGCGGTATCAAACTCTTATCGCAAAATCGATCTCGACCACTCCTCTTTGCCAGTCAAATTGAGTGGCCCAGATCGCGCTTCATGAGGGAAAGGAATACAGGCGCCTACACCATCATGCCGTCAACACGCATGTATGGTCGGTCCTCTCCAAAATCCTTCCCATGCTTGGTTCTGACCAAGTCAAGAGTGATGCTTGCACACCTCTTCAAAAACCCTAGTATTCATTAACGGTCGCGCAGATGAGTGTCTCAAAGCTCATCTCATCCGTCCGACTTCACCAAACTTGGTTATACAACCACAGTCAGAGTCAATTGGTCGATAAGGCGTCATTACCCATCACCTTACCACACCACAATGCGCACACTGCATAAAATACACACGATACTTCACAAGTATCGACTTTACGAATAACGCAGATTATTCAATTCAGCATTACATGCTATCTTTCGTGGATCCACGATCCACATTCCAGTACATCAATCATGTCACAAACTGGGGATACATACTTTGGGGTATTGGTCGCAGTTTACAGCGTGCAGCCAGGCAACGCGCCATCACAAGAACGTGTTAGGAAGTCATGGACGGTTAGAGATGAACAGGAAAAGTGGGCAAGGACCGGTCGTGTGTTACCGACACACAACTCCACTACTCCATCATTCCACTACCTCCACTTCCCACGAGAAACGTGAATGAGGCTCAATGACTTGTATAAATAGGTTCTCCGCCCTATTTCCAACAACAAGAAATAACGGAGAACAACACAAGTTCGCATTTACGTAAAACCAAGTGTTAATACAAAAACCGTATTCAAACACTCGAGCACCGCTTGCATCAACCGTAAGCTTGCTCATCTTTCATTTACAAGTCATAAGCAAGCCAACACCTTCACAATCTCAACACCTTCTTCGCTTCCCTCCCTAAGATCAACCCCATCTCCTTCACTTTGTGACCGAAACAAGTCCGGAACGGCCATTTCTTGGTTTAGGCCGGACTTGCACAGATTGATCTCTCGAATCTACAACACTAGTGGAAAACAGAAGTTCCGCGACCGTCAGGACAAGTCATATATACGAGTTATACGACCAGTTTTAACCGTCTCTGTTGGGGTCTCTGATAAAGCGTAGCTGTTTTGTACGACCCCGAACCGTGTGTCTCAAAATAACGACTGATTTTAAGAGTAACGAGGTACAGACCCTAAGCCGTGAGTCTCAGATTTAAATTATAATATAAAAAATATATATTGATTCAGATTTGCAAAATGTCTGAATGGCTAAATCTGAAATAATCTGACTGCATCAAGGTCAAGTCAAGTCAAGAAAAATTCAAGTCAAAAGGGAACTCAAGTCCAAGTCAAAGTCAAAGTCAAAGTCAAGGCAAATGGAACTCAAAGAAAGTCAAGTCAAAGTCAAAGCAAACTCAGATTAAACCCAAACTGAAATTCAAATTTAAACTCAAACTTGAGAATTCCACATTCATCATTTTATCCATTGGGTTTAAAATTACACAAAAAGATGAAATTCAGTTCAAGACAATACATGTCCAAGCTAGCTAGCTAGTAAGTTCTAACAACAAGTTGCTAAACTAATAGACAATAAGCTAAAAACAACTTGTTAAACAACAAAACGATAAGCTCCTCCGATGACGATGAACTTAGCCATCCATGTGTTGTGTCCCGGTTCACATACGATAAAGAACGTCGTTCCCGCAAATCAAATCAACAACAACACAATGACTTCGTTCGAGTTCATAATACACGGTAGAACAAAATAAGTTATCCTGATTGTGATGGATTGGGTGTTGTCTCTAGTTCTCAATCGTAATCATCAACTGGCAGAATAAAGCAAGATATGACGAAAGCAGCAATCATCAGTGTCTAAACGATGGAAGGGAAAATTCGATATCTGGAGATGACAAGTAGTATTAAAAGAAATTTATGTAATATGTTATAGAATTGATCAATGAGTTGGACTCTAAACTGCCATCCAATAGAAGCATATGTAACTTAATAACTAATAATATTATCCTGGGGTAAAGATAACTGCCAAGTCATGCAGTTTTTTCCACAAACTGCAGTAAAGTTACCGCACAACCATGACTACGATAGGAGTATCTTGAAACAAAATAGGAGCTTCAGGGAAATCGAAGGCAGATACAAAGAAATAGGTTAAACCCTTTGGAAACTCATGTTATTTTTTTGTAAGTAACAACACCACTGGGGAAGAAGAAGACACTTGCACAAGCAATTAGAAATTAGAGTGTTCACTAACAACATCCAAGATTATGCATAAGAAATTAGAAATCATTAACAGCCAACATGTTAATTATATATAGTGGAATGAATACAAATGTGGAGATTATAGTACAAGATTCGGCATGCTATGTGACCCAAACAAGTACCTAACTGTCAAAGTTCTGACTATATAATGCCTTTAAGATGCACGGAAAACTACGTAAGCAAATCCACAATTGTTTGGTGGTTGAATTGTTTACTTCCTCAGTATTGGACTATTTTACTAAAGAAAAAAATAGATCTTTCTAAGGCAAGTAACAGATTAAACACAAATCGCAGGGGGAGCTACATGATTTCCACCAGTGGAATTATAAGGTGTTGGGCAAGTTCATTCACGTGCATTCCCATTTCTCGTGCCCTTGGAAAGATATCCAATTGTAGAAAATAAAATTAAAACGGAAGTAGAAGAGCTACCAGAAGAGACATGTAGGAAGAAATAAAATGAAACCTTACTTGAGCTTCTCCATTCCAATACTCATCGTCTCCAACAGTTGTCAACATTGATGGAGCTTCAATCACATTTGCAGTGAAAACAAATGGATCTTCATAAGCATTCGTATTGGGGTCTGGTCTCATACCCACTATCAAATTCACCTTTCCAACCACATATTACCTACACATAATACAAAGATATAAGAAAATAATCAAGGAGACTGATTCCATGAACTTCACTTAGAGTCGAGAAGTTCTTGTCACCTATTTGAAGTTCACAACACTAACCAGAATCCTTATATCCAACAGAACTTAACAAAAACAGAACTGATAATAGATAAGTAAATAGTTGCAAAATTGCATAAAACTAAAATGAATCATGTGCGGCATGTTTCTAGGAAAGTCTACACTTGATCACCAGGTCAATTGTATGCAATTAAGTAGGTTCATACATCTTCAGATGATAAATGCAAGCACAAATCATATATATATATATATATATATATATATATATATATATATATATATATGTGTGTGTGTGTGTGTGTGGTCATTAATCTTACCACCAAAAGAAAAGACATCAATATACAAAGATCTTAAACCATTTCTCATGTAAACTTATTAACCAATGATGAACTGCATGCTTTACCTCCCTATTCATCATTCATGCCACGAAGTGATGGAAGAAAATGAATCAATTTAATTTGAAATGAATTCAATCAATATAAAAATAACTTACACTTACAATTGAGACCAAGAATGAAGCATCAAGATTATACAAATACAACTACTCACAAGGCAAAAGGAAACATTCTAATTACTATCAAGTACAAAAAGATCACCCGCAACAAGAAATTCCCGCACCAATAAGTACTTCAGGAGACAACATGTGGACTTCTTGCCAAAATTTGAAAAGTGATTGTCAATGCCATTTACAAATTGTCGTGGAGTTAAAGACCAACCAATCCAGACCTGCAACATCAAACAATGAGCGAGCAATCAAAAAAAAATTATAACACTCACATCAATACAACTTAGTAAGTGTTTATCACCCGATCTCGACTCTTAGTAGTTAGGCCACATCTTTAATAATGTTTCAAAGTCAAGGCTCCTAATAAAGAGAATTAAAATCTTGGATTCAGATTTCTGAAATGCCTGAATGGCTGAACCTGAAATAATCCAACCAATTAAGAGTAAACTAATTTGTATAAACAATGAGTTAAATCAGTGTGGAAGGAAAGCTGCACTTTAGATTCTTAATTCATGACAAGATGAAAAATTAAGTTTTAACATATATAAGTGTATACATACCATATACTATGTTATTAGATGTACTACAATGTCAGGTTATAAAAAAAAAAAGCTGGTTAATCATGTGACTTTTGGCCCACTTAATTGGATGGAGACTCAACTACATCGGGAAAGAAACTAAGGACCGATCCTAGCCAGACATTAACTTTGATTTAAAATGAGAATCTTGATTTGACAAGTAACCAACCAACTTTGCCTCACCTTCTAACGGAAATCCAGCTCATAGTAAATGGGATTCAGTATTTGGATTTTTATATTACACCAGAAAGTCGAAGACACCATGTCATGCAAGGATATAACAAAGTTGTTTTTCCATTAAATATCATTCCAGGATTTAAACATATCCTTCTTCTTTTTTTGACAAAAAAAAAAGAAATAAACATATCCTTCACATACCGCAATGTGAAGAAATAGAAAGTATGAAAAATCGGGAGCATGAAGAAAAATAACAATGATGAAATGAGAATTATATAAGAGACTAAAAGCAACGAAAAAAGAAGAACTGGCAAGGAACTTGCACCTGCGAATGATCCAGGAAGATTGCAATCCGAAGTGACAAACGGTACTCATTGAACTTCAGATATATCGCATACGCGCTATATCTAGAACCAACAGATCATTGAGTCCAGGTAGCTAGATGCAATATGCAACAACTTTTAATCAGCACGTACCAAAATCCAAAACAAAAAAAATAATTAAGTAAAAACAACAACATTGCGCCGCTACTTAATAATTGTAATTCGATCATAAAAATCAGGTTGAAGCTTATATCACCAATTAACACCTTGTATATATCTTTAGGAGACTTGGATTCCATGACCTCTATCACTTGCATTTACAACGGAAAACTCAGTCCACGCCCACACATCCTGCCATAGATAAAGCTTGCAATAAGAACATGTCACCAATATTGTTAAAAAAAAAATGGTTAATTGAATTTGATATTAAACTAACGCCGAAATTCAGTAATAAACTAAACTCCACAAGACTGTAACCTTCTTCACACAAGTCAAAAAAACAGCAAAAAATCATATAACTAAATAAAGGACTGCAAGGCATATGGCCAGTTCATATCCTTACTTACATTGGGAGATACTCAATGACGATATCCAGGTTTGAAGGGAGAGTTATGGTACCCAGGATAAAAAATATTTGGATGACGCAACCTGCGCATCATTCAAACCTGACATTCATCAACCAACAAAACTATTAAGCAACATGAAAAGAAACACAGTGCCAAAAGTTGCAACCTTAAGACAACTAAACAAATAAGACAACTAAAATTTCACTTACTTCGCTTGTGGACTCATCCAAAGCATCACTTGAGGATTAATCCTGATCTAAGAACTTCTTATTAGCTACTTCCTATGACACAACAATGGGACACCAAACCGAAATCAGAACAATAGCAAATTACTCACTTACATCCTACAAATAACGAAAATAGAACCCCAAGCATTTAACTAAAAAGATGACAAATCCACACGAAAATTACCTTCACAAGCAAATTTTCTCAATCGATAAAACCATGAAGCGTAACCTTGCGAGCTGACACAACCAAACCCTGTGACTTCAAACTTCCATTAGCAACACGATTCAAATTATAATTTCTGAACCCTATTAAATACTTCATATACAAAAGTAGATTGAAGTTTGTTTATCTCTTACCATGGATTTAGGTGGTAAGTTGGAAGTGAATTTAGCACGAACAATGACTGTTACTATGATGCTGGATAACTTTTCCCCAAATGCATCAATGATGAGATTCATTTGTCTTTGCCTTAGACAGAGACTTGAAACCTTGGGCGAGGCTGCAAAGTAACACAAGCAGTAGCAATTAAGTTCAAAAAAAATGGTTCTAAATGTTGGACAACACAAGCACACTTTAGTATCTTAACAACTAACCTTTCAAGTTGGAAGTCAAAATCTGCCAGAGTGTTAAATCAAAGGAACAAACAACACTCAAAATTGTACAAGCTAGAGGAAGACAATGTTCATCACTCCTACCTACAAAAAAAAAGGAAAATTAGATTTCAGAACCAATAAAGGAGACAAATTTGATAAAATTGGAAAGCGGTAAAGAAATCACATAAGATCGACGAATTCAGTCAGACCAACAATTATTAGCGGCTTTTATTGAAAATCCCTAACCATACATAAAGGAACCTGCCAGTAGAACCAAAATCAAAACATCGTCAATTGAATTTTCAATAACTCTAACAGGCATTCTTCAAATCAATTTAGGGTTTTTCTCTTGAGAAAATTTTCAGAAAAATCTATCGGGAAAACTATTAAAGAAGTGATATAAAGAAGTGATATGAATGATTATATATCAGTGAGCTTTTTGAAATGGAAACTTATCTAACGATTTTTAGCATGAGGAAGCAAAAATCATGTAGTTATGTAATCAATTTATCTCAAGGACTGAAATCCTAGAATTTAAATCTTCTCAGATTGAAGAATGGGAAGTAAAAACCAAAAACTATAACAAAAACATGAAAAGCTAATTCTGAACAGATCGAAATTAAATAAAATCTCAAGATTCTCAAACCCTAAAACGAAAAAATTAACAGGAATCATTATTTATTTAGAAGTTGTTAGAGATCTCAACGAAACCCCTAAAAACGAAAACACAAAAACATGGATTCAACCGAAAATAAATTGAAATTAAGAAGTACTGACGTAAATCAATTTCCAGCAGGTTTGAGATCTTCTTGAGGGATTTCAGATGAAGAATCAAGAGATGGGTTTGCTAGCATGTCCGAATTAGAGGAATCAGGGTTATTGATCGAATAAAAATAAGGGAAGGAATTTACGTGTGTGTATGGTTTTTTAGGAGAGAGATGAAGACCAAGAGTAGAGGTGAGAGGGAGAAGCAGAGGTGCGAGGAAGATGGAAAGAGGGACAAGCAGAGGTGGGAGGGAGATATGTGGTGGAAGAGGGATCTTTCCTTAGTAGGGGCCCAGTTTATCAAATATCATCTCTAGCCGTTCTTTTCAATTTATCAAATCATGACCATAGAAAGTGTGGGGCCCAGAATCGATCATCAGATCTACATCGCAGATCGAGGGTCGTTGAATCAGTAGTTCTATAATGGCAAAACGGTAAATAAAATTTTCAATTCAGAGACTGCTTATTAAGCTCTCGGAATTTTGTCATATTTTTACCATATCAGGGACCCTGTGTCTAGTGGTCACTGCATCTGGCTACCATCGTTGAGCGTCTCGGATGTGGGTCCTTGAAACCCCATTTTCCACTAGTGCAAGCACTCACCGCGCAGTGCATTTGTTGAAGGTTTAGATTCATTCCTCATCCACACCCCAAATTACCAAATTCTGCAGGAGTAGTTTTCACCCATCAACAATGTGTCATACCTTTGTAGTCATCATTACCTTCTTTGTGCACCCATTCACCATTGTAGTGGATGTAACAGCTTTGATTATCATTATGGCGACGACAATTTAGGGTTACAAAAGAAACTGCATTTCACAAAACATACTCTCAGTTATATACAACATAAACTTGTTAAGCAAAAAGTGAATTACCAATCAATTCCTAAATGAACATTGAAATCATAGAACTTAACCCTTGATTACAAATAGTGATGATCTACTAGATCGCATGCCTATTTCAACCAACTATTCTCCTGTAAACCTGACCATAAAAAAATTTAGTCGCAGTTAACACATCCTAAATAAATAGAGGCCAAAATTAAGATCATCTTGTATCATGAACCCTACATAAATTAAGTAACCAAACCACAAAATTAAAGATAACCCATACCTTATTTGACTGTAAACTATATAAATAAACATCATATTGAATAAATCCCCAATACATATTTAAAAAACCTAACTTTGAGTTTGAAATTGAAATTAACCAAAATTTAATATCGAATTTGAAAGAGCTAAAAGTTAATCTCACCTATTGAACACTATATATAGCTCCTTCCTTCTCTATCTCAGTTGGATGATTAGTAAAATATAAAAACTAGCTTTCCTGATGTAGCACCTGCCATGATATGAGCACAATAAGAAAGACAAGAAAAGTATAAGATGGTGAAAGAAGAAGAAGAAAAGAATACTAAGATATAGATCAAGACTAATAAGAAGAGGTGTTCCTGATAGAGCAGTAGAACTTCAAGAAGAAGAAAGAGCATGAAGAAGAAACAATGAGCGAATGAGGGTAAAGATTAATTGAAAGGTGTCGCGCAAATTGACCAATAGAAAGTTTACACACGGCAATTATAGCCTCCCAAATTAACCAATAACAGGAGAGCTTTTAATATTATATTTAAAAAATGTTTAAATAAAACATATCTCACAATTGTGTTGTGTAACAGAGGTGTAAGGGGTGGAGTAATGTGAAGGTCCTCACCCTGGAATATAAAGGTCCCGAGTTCGATCATCATACTTGTCACCTACCTGGCGCCTAGGTGGCCTGGTGGAGAAAAGGTCCCTACCCTGGATCGAAAAGGTCCCGACTTTTATCATCCTACTTGGCACCTACCTGGCGTGTAGGTGGCCTGGTGGAAAAAAGGTCCCCACCGTGGATCGAAAAGGTCCTGACTTTGATCCTCCTACTTGAAACCTTATTTAATTCCATTAACAAGGTTATTTTAATATTATCCTAAGAGTTCAGTAAGAAGTCCGGACATTTAACAGGACCCTAATAATAAAACATTAATAAAAAACTGTCTTACTTTAATATTTTTATTTTCAATCAAGGCTTTTTGACGTCCACTAAGGTCCTGTGAAAGAGTCTTGACCTTTATCACAGGACCCTGATACTTATATACAAATAAAAAAAAATGATTTTTAATATTTTGTTCAAATTCTAATATTTATTAATAAAATCATAAGGTCCAGTAAAGAGTCCCGACCCTTTCTACTGGACCCTTGCACGGAAAACCACACCGGAAACCAATTATTATACTTTTTAAAAGTTAGAGATAATAGTAAACTACTTGGGGTCCTCTACTGTCAGGGGCATAAATGTCATATAGTGGCATTTTTGGTGGGTTTGGAGTTAGGGTGACACTTTTGGAAACCCATTTCAAGAGTGGCATTTTTAAGAATTACCCTAAACCCATGGATAAGATGTAGAAATCTATGCCTATTAAGGCTACTACACCTGGTACGTAGCAGTAACAGTGCACATACATCCATCTTTATATGATTATATCTACATGATGAGTGCATGCGCAGTCGCAGTGGCGGATCCAGTCGTTTCCCAACGTGAATTATTGGGACTACAGATCAACTGAACATACACCACATTAGCCTCCTTTCATTTGAAGAAATTATCCATGAATGTCGAAAATTCCAGTAGCCCTCACGTTTGGGGATTACCAATTGCACCAACAACTCACTCGTTTCTCTGTGCATTCTCATGAATCTGCACCAATTTAATTGTCAGTTCCTTCGATAGCAGAATTCAAATAACTTCATTGTCAGCGTTAATTCAAGTATGAACACGACAGACGACAGTATTAAATAAATCCGTTGATGGTTGACTCTCGTTCATCCATAGGAAATTAAGTTTTCTTCGACTGCAATCACGAATTATTAGATTTAATCTTACTAGCAACAGTCATAGACTCATAGATTCCAAGTGCTTCGCGTCAGAATCGTCTAGCAACACGCACTACACTTTTTAAACAAAAAGAATACAGATACTTATTTATTTTTTTTGATGCAAAAATCTTACAGATATTAGACACCACATTGTATGCTGGTAGACTGAATTCGCTTCCCAATTCACCGGCATTGGATGCGAGTTGAGTCCATTTTCTCCTAAATATTGGTAACCTACAGATTATTAAACTAATGTCCTAAACTGAACTAATTGATCTAATATGCGGTGGCAGCAGGGACGGGCCTTTTGAGGGGCTAACTGAGGCTCAAGCCCGTCCCTGACCTGGCTAGTCTGTGTACAACTGTGGCCTGTGGGGTTCAACATAACGGGTATGGGTTTTCAATCTTGGGTTGGGGTTAGACTCATATTTTTCGTTTTAACGGATCCGGTTCACCGGTGAGCTAACAAAATTTCTTCTTCTGAAAGTTAGGGTTTTTTCATGTGTATAAATAAATAGGGTTTACGGAGGGAGATACAGCAGCAGTTTCTACCAAAATCCTTAAGCTTCCCTCTTCGGCTCCATCTTCATCTACAATGGCTCCATATAAGAAATCCTAGGGTTTCTCGTTTATATCAAGGGCAAGATTGACATTCGAAGCGGCTGCATCCATGCAGAGGCCTGTAGACATTCCGCATGGGTGCAGCCGCTTTCAATGTTAATTTTGTGACTGTAAGTAAACCAGTTTTCCGTAGCATGACGTGAAACCTACCACAGCTGTAGATGTCATTAAAAGTATGCAAGATTGACATTCGAAGCGTCTGCACCCATGCAGAGGTCTGTCGGTATCCCGGCACAGACAGCCTATATGTCGATCTGCATGGGTGCCGCCGCTTTCGACGTGAATCTTGTGGCTGTAAGTAAAAACGAACATGCAGCAGCTTTATCCTGTAAAAGCCGTCGAGGTAGTTGCAGATTTGAAGAACACCCCCCACAGCAGTTTTGAAGACCTATTAGATTTTTCCTCAGCCCTCAAGTCTGGCATGAGGCCACATGAACTAGTCATTGTAGCCATTCTTTGCCCTCAAAGAAACAGAATTTTACCATAACTTACAAACCAAACAAAACTGACTGTGTTTCCTAGATACAATTCCATAGCTACCGTAGCTTTTTATTTTGTTTGGTTTGTAAGTCATGGTACAATTCCATTTTCAATGATACACGTTTTGCTGCAAAACATTTTGCTTTTTGAAATAGAAACAACTTGGATTCACTTTATTTGTATGAATTTAAACAAGGTTATGGAGAAAAACTCATTTTATCAATTTGCAACTGATGACATGATTATTATTGTGGTATGTGAACAACTGATAATGTTGTATTTTCTTGATTATAAATGCGCTTAAATTTTTAAATTGTATATGACCAAATGAAATATCAGAATGCATCCACATTATTAAGATCAATATACTAGCAGGCCAGTTTTTGTAACCACAAGTGAATGTGGCAAGATATTATCAGTTAGTTTCTGGCCATATCAAGTATGATTTGCCTACCAAGCTTCGAAACACATTCCTTATATTCCCAGCTGCCTCATCAGTTAAGGTGTCATTTTGGTTCAGTTTTAACACTTCTCCATTACATAACAGATAGCATACATTGCAGATTATGGTGCAAGTCAATCGCTAAGGACAACTACACACCTGAATCTTTCTCAACAATTGTCTCGATTATGATGGAAGCTCAATTCTTCATTGTCTCGATTTGCAGAATGTGTCGTGCAACTCTGAAGAAGCTGACGAGTTGTATGCTCATGAGTCTGCTTCAATTTAATTGTCAGTTCCTTAAATAGTCCCACGTTCATCAGTAAGAAATTAAGCTTTCTTCGACCACATTCACAAGTTATTAGATTTAATCTTACTAACAACAATCATAGATTCGAAGTGCTTCGCGTCAGGATTGTCTAGCAACATGCACTAGACTGTTTCAACAAACATACATGCATTAGACCTCTATGTATGCTGGTAAACTGAATTCGCCCCCAATTTACTAGCGTTGCATGCGAGTTGAGTCCATTTTCTTCTTGATGGGTAACCCACTTAACTAATTAAATCCAATCTGCAAAATTTCTAACAAGGAACCCAGACTTCGTATTGTATACAATATACCACAGTTGATTAATCCATAAACAAAGTATTCAAATTGAATCAACTGAATGTAAATTACAATTAATAGTTAAATATAATACGATACAATACAAATCAGTCTTTAGGTATGTCTATCCAGTGGGATGCTAATTAGCAGCATCTCAATTTATTCTCGACGTAATTGTTGTCGTTGCATTTGCTTTGAAGAGTCCTGCAGTGAGGTACCCCTTCCCTAAATACATATCGTACTGATAGATTACAAAGTTGTTTAGCATAAATGCTAACTTGCAATCATTCTTCACTAGAAGAGTACCGGAAATCAAGTTTTCCCTACTGTCTAGTACATATTGCACATTAGTGAGGGTGAGTTTCTTGCCCGAAGTAGATTTTTGAGCTTTTAGTATTGCAGTACCCCACCCTTTAACTTCTGAAGTGCAGCATTTTTTCTGTGAACAGGGGGTTCTGCGTTCTTAGTCTCCTCATATGGTGCAAACAGACGTCGGTTGGAACAAACATGCAGGTTCCCCGGTGTCCACCCACCATTCTTTCTTGATACAATCAAGAACGAATGGTGGGTTGACACCAGGGAACCCAAACGGCTACGGGTGTCTCCATGATACGCGGACACCGCGGTACACATAAATATACCGTAATTCCCAACTGTTGGAACAGGAAAAAAAAATCCAATTTTCGCTCTCACATGGTTTATCCTTGTTAGTTGTTGCTTAAGCATGTCTATAACATAGTTGTGTAGTCGACAAGAATTTGGACAATGGGAATCTATCTAATATACCTGAATTTGGATAAAATAATAAATTTTAATAACATAGCTATATGTCCATGGTGTATCAGTGTCAGTATCGATGTCCATACGTATAGACACGCAATACGACTACCCATTAGAAGATTTCGTGCAACTGAGCATAAATGGGGGCAGATTAGAGCATACCTTGAGTTTGGAGATCCATGAGTAAGCATTGTCACCATGTTAACTTCCGCTTCATTTCTTCTCCTTTTTGTTCTTTGATGACAATCTTTAGCATAGTGGCCTTTTTTTGCCACAAGCTAAACATTCACCATCACACTTACTCTTCTTCTCTTTGCCTTTTGTCTTTGTTTGCTCCATTTTTTTCGGCTTTCTTTTCTTTCAACTGGTTCCATCTTCCACCATATTGACTTTAACATCGTAACAATTCCGTTTATCCTCTAATCTTCTTCTACTGGGAGCCTGAATATCAATCTCTCCAAATTCATATATTTACTATGTTTGAGATATATACTTCTTAAACTCTTTCCATGAAGGGGGTATTTTCTTAAATAATGCTGCTACTTGAAAAGATTCACTTAGAGTCATCATCTCGGCTTTCCATTCATGAAGTATATATAACCTGGAATTCTTGAACTTGCGCCATGACAAACCTGCTATCTATCATCTTGAAGTCCAAGAATCAAGCAACTATGAATTTCTTCACTCCCCCCGATTTGATCTATATTTCTTCTCTTACGATCCCCATACTTCCTTGGCAGTATTAATAGGATGATTAAACACAATTTATAGGTTGAACCCCGATTTGGCCTATATTTATTTTGTATTCTTTAGTGGATGGGTTTCAATAACTAAGAAAACTCATAATAATGAGAACCATTATAAAACCATAGCGCCAAACCAAACCATAACAAAAAGATTGAACATAAAAAATCTGAAGATTCAGAAGAATAATCCATTTCAAGAGCAGCAACATCAACTTCTATTTTCGTATAGTTTTTTTGTTTTTTGCTCGATAAATAAAAATATATTAAGAAGGAAGGCAACTTACAAGTCTGCGACGCAGAGAGCCACCAAGCAGGGAAAAAAAACAAGAGAAAGAAAACCCAAAAAACACAAACCAAGAACTAAGGAGGTTCGAAGAAAAAGAGATTTCCAGTTGGTTATTACATCTATTTTCGTATAGTTCTTATGAAATGCTTAATTTCTTCTCTGCCATATGATTTGTACTACTAGAAGGTAGAAGCTATTTGAATAATTCCGCGTCTGGATCCGCAATTAAATAACGAAAAACAGCTATAATCAAGGAGCAAACGAACATTCCTTTGATACCAAATATGCATGCAATGTTCTTGCCTACTAAATATATATTCTATTCGGTTACCTCCATCTTACCAAATTATATTTGTATCTTTTTTCTTAGAAACAATAAGAATGGAGTTAATCCAGAATTCTGAAAACGACTTGGATTTCGGCGAATTTAATATACACGATGATAAGCCAAGTCAAAGCTCGAACGGCAGAAATAATTTGGAGAATAAGAATGCAATAAAAGCATCAACATTAAGCCAATAAACTAAGGAAAGCAAGATTATGTATAGGCATAAGCCAGAAAATATCCTGCGAACTCAAATTGTCTCGTGCAAATGAGACATAAGAGCAAAATTGTCCAAAAAATAGGAAAATTCAAACCAATAACATAAAATTGGTTCAGTCTACAAGGACCAATGCAATTCTGGTTACATGGAACAAAAAGATACAACCCTCACTATCACTCGACCTCATTGTCGGCGCTACTACCCTTGGTAGAAAATCCGTCAGCTTCACTAGGCTATTTACCTGCAATAGCCTGAGAGACCGAGACAGGAGCTGAGAGAATGCAGTTGTGTATTCAGTTCAGCTTTTTGAGCACGAACTTTATCTAACTCAACTCTGGCGACACCAACATCGTGTTCAAAACCTAATTCTTGTCATTATCTTTAGATAACTCTTCCGTAACAGCATCAAGATTATCCTTAAGTGAACGATTTAGGGTCTCAAGAACCTGAGTCTTATCATCTTTATCTAAAAGATCCTGAGAAAGTGTATAATTTAGGGAAACCAGAATTTGAACCCTCAGTTTAGAACATTCCTCTTGCACGACTCTAAAGTTGGTTAGATGCTCCTCTAAGTTATTTTCTGCCTCTAACTCTCTCTGCATCAAACCAACTGAAATGTTCACTAAGCTTATCAAAGTCCATCTTGGCTTGCCCGAGATCCATTCTCATACAAGAACTTTACGACTCCAAACAGGGAACCTCTTTCCCACCACATCTGTCCTTACACCTAAGGAAATAAAAGGCTGGGATTGCACCAATTGACAACTGACTTTGCGTAAATCATCCACAAACTTATCACCCTCAGTGGATATCTTTGCAACTAAAGCATTGCCTTTAGTCAAATCCACACGTAGAGCATTGTAATCTAACACACGTACAGGGACCTGTTGGATATTTTCAAAGTTTTCCGCTATACAGAGTTTTCGGTGATCGACCTGGAAATTTTTTCTAGTTTTATTTTAGAAAACCTAGAAGTTTCCATTCAGTTTCAATTCAAATTTGAACGGATGCGTCTTTTCCCATGAGTCACCATTAATGGTTTTTGGAAGCGTCTGTTGGTGATGAAACGACATTACCAACATGCATGATTATCACTATAAGTAGCGAAGATGTTCTCCCATTCCAACACATCAAAAAGCAATCTGTTTTCTTCTTCTCTAATAGCATCATCATAACCTTATACAGTGTGATTCTTGGTCAGGTCAAGGAAGTACAATCCTTGAATTCGATTACGGTGTTAGGGCTTCATTGAATCCTGAAGGCATAATTCGAGAGACCAGTTGTACTCGCCAAGTTAATTGGGAAAGGTCGAATTATTGTCTAAAAGAATCAAAAGAGCTTTGAAGTCAGGGGTACACCATTGTTTGGTTTCTGTTTTTTCTTTTTTCATCCTCTTTTTTTTAACCCAATTTTCCAACAGTTTTAGACAATAAATTTCGATAATGGAGGGTGAATCTTCAAATTCAAATGTTTTCTTGCTCAATCTCTGCAAGTGATGAACCAAACCCTAACTCGATTGGAACGTTTTGACGGTGATAATTTTACTCGTTGGCAAGAGACTGTGAAGTTTTTCCTGATCACCATCAAGTTGTGGTACATACTTGAAGACGGTTTGGATGAAATTCCTGCACCATCAGAAAAAGACACTGATGATTTGAAGGCCAGAAGGAAGAAGCGTCAGGAAGATGATTTTATGTGTCGTGGGCATATTTTGAATGCCCTGGGAAACAATGTTTACAATGCCCATCGAAGTATTTTGTCTGCAAAGGAATTATGGACTACGCTTGACAACAAATACAAAATTTCTGAAGCAAGCAACAAGAAATTCCTGATTTGCAACTTCATGGATTTTAAAATGGTTGACAGTAAGTCAATTATTGCCCAGGTCAGTGAACTTTTACTCATTGTTAATCATCTTAAGGATGCTGGAATTGAACTTGTTTCTGCCTTTATTGTTGGGGTTATTATTTCTCGTCTTCCCCCTTCCTGGAATGGCTATAGGAAGAAACTTAAGCATGTTTGAGACTGACTATGATTTAGAAGGTTTAGGGGTCATCTTCGTAGCAGAGGAAGACTCTCGTAAACGAGAAATTAAGGATAGTCAACAAACTGAAATTCATTCTAAGGTTAATAGTGTAGAAGAATCTAAGACACAAAATTCCTTGAAACCTAAGAATGATACCCAGTTTAAGAAGCAACATTCAACAAGAAGAATAAGAAGAAGGAAATTGCTATACGTGATAAACCGACCATTTTGCTCGTGATTTGTCGTCTCAAAAAGAAACAACAAGGACAGAAAAAGTTGGAAAATACAGTCGATGACAAACTTGTTATTGTAGTGCAAGCCGCCAATCTTCATTCTTGAAAATAGTGGTGGATGGTGGTACGATAGCGGATCAACCTTCCATATCTGTAAGGATAGAGATCTTTACAAGACATATGAACCGATTCTTTGGAGAAGGAAATGAAGTTGTCTCTGCAAACAACGTACACAGCAAAGTAGTTGGCAAGGCCTTGTTGAACTCTCGTTTACTTTGGGAAATATTGTTACTCTCACTAATGTATTACATGTCCCGACATTGTGAAAAACCTTGTTTCAGCGTGACCTTGTTATGAAGGCTGGATTCAAGACGACTTATGAGGCTAATAAGTTTGTATTGTCCAAGAACAGAATGTTTGTTGGACGGGGGTTATCTTATAACGGAATGGTTAAGCTTAATTTAATAAATAATGGTTCTGCTTATACTGTTGACTCTGTTAATTTATGGCATGGTAGATTAGGACATGTGAATTATGGTTCTCTTAGAAACATGAAAAGATTAGGATTGATCTCTGATTGCAATTTTGATAATGTTTCTAAATGTGAAATCTGTGTGCAAGCAAAAATACATAGAATATCTTTTAAATCTGTCGTAAGAAATTCTTCCTTGCTTGAATTAGTACATAGTAATGTTGGTGATCTTAAGAATCATATGACTCGTGGTGGAAACAAATACTATGTCACTTTTATTGATGATTGTACTAGGTATGCTTATACATACTTGATGAAATCTAAGGATGATGTCTTTGACATGTTTAAAATATCAAAGCAGAAGTAGAGACACAATTAGGACAGAAATTAAGATTTTACGTTCTGATCGTGGTGGTAGAAGAATTGGAGTCAATTGGTATTGAGAAGATGACCAACTTAATGGAGTTACGCCAGTTTGCGGGGGAGGCTTCTTTGGATGATCCAATCCACCATACAGGGAATCTACGATGAGGCTCGTCATCGAGCGCTGTATCACACCCCCACAACGCATCGTAGTTCTGAAACATCTGACGGCCTATTCAATTCAAGTCAGGAAGAACAAACATTTGTCAGCACTTATGACGCAGGTGTATCTTTGCCGGAAACCAAACACCGTCGCAAGCGTCCGGCTCCAGACCCCTCCGCATCGAAGGTGTATCTCTACATCTAATCTTTTATTTCTATCCTACAATATGGATCATACATCAACCCCTGATGAGACAAACGCATTATAGCGTCATGGATCACAGTAAGGTCAGTTCCAGTTGTAGAAGGAGTTGAAACAGATGAAGATAACTTTTGGCCAAAGTACATAACCATTTTGTTGCAAACTTTTTGAATCCTAAGCAAAGAACAAGAGATGTAAGACATCATGTTCAAAAAATACTAAGGCATGTTAGAATGTATGTTATCATCCAAGCCAAGCTGCTTATAAACCTCACATCTGGTTGTAGTACAAATAATATCGTAAGTGTATTTTGCTTTCGTTGCGTATTTGTAAAACATTAGTTTTGAGGACGTAATTAATGGTTTTATTGTTGACTGCATGTAGGAATGGATGACGAAAAGACGGTTCCGAAAAGAAAATGATATTACATTTGAGTTTTATGAATGCTACCTTCTTTTGAAGGACGTCTTGGATTACTTCAACCCGTTGTCGCTAGCAAGGCGCATGGGGTAATGTAACATCAGCATTCTTCATGGTTTTGTGGGTATACCTCTTGTAAACCCTCCTGAGAGACAAGTCTTCTGCTAGGGACACCTACCGGTTTAAAGTTTTGTTTGGCGTTTATTATCGTTTCGCCGTACGTGTAATGGATTTTAAATTAATGAAGTAAATTATATTATGTTTCAAAGCGACTTAATTCGTACTAGACATTGTATCCAAAAAATATGTTTGGGGATAAACAAAACAGTCATCATTTAAAATCTTCCTATTATTTTATCCTGAATTACTTATTCCGACAAGGTTAACTGTGGATGATAAATTAAGGGCAAAGATTTAAAGTGTCTAACATGTGGGTGGTTTTTATCGGGTTTCTCAACCCACTTGGAAAACAAGATAAGCCTTACACATCATCGCTACATGAAAGGACTGTTACAGAAGGTCATCTATAAAATCACTTGTTTGTCAACCAAAATTATGTGCAAAACATAAGATATTCAAATTCATCCAGTTACATCTTCTCCGGGAATATTGTTTCTTCTCGTCACTTTTATCAAGCAACTACAACACACTTATAATGGCTCAAGATTATCTTTGTCGAAGAGGATGTTGCAATCACAAATGCATGGGCAAGTGTTGTTACCCTTCCGAGGTTGACCATCACATGGTTCGGCTAATACGGTTTGGAACCATAAAATTACACACAACAGTTCGCAAATATTCATCGAAGAAACTGACTTTTGCTATAAAGGGTAGGCTCGGAGTAATAAAAAATGGGTGAGGGTTTACGTGTGTTATCAGAAAGAAATTTATATTTCCCAGAACCGATCTCCTCTATGGACAGTTGAGAGGCTTGTAAGTAGTTTATCTTTTTACTCAGACCACTTGGTTTTATTCTTCAACAAAAACACTTACCAATTCATGACTCTTTTTTTGGTAAAGGAACGATATGCAAATAGGAAATACGCTCAGGATACAGGAAAAGAATTCATGTTTTATATATACCTAATCATGAAAGCTAACTTCCTGGACCTAAACACGATACAACCACCACCAAATCCTCCTCAAGATGGAGAGGAAGAAGATTAAAACAACGCATCAACGACATAATAGTAATGGTTTCGTGGGCATACCTCTATGTAAACCCTCACGAGACAAAACTACTTGTAATGGCCACATAAATGCTTGGCCAGCACATACTATGTGTTGCCATGCTTTCACCTAAATTTATCTAAGTCTAGGATTAAATAATCGTTTAGAGGTCTTTATTCATTCAATCCATGTATCCCTAGATTAATATCAATTTATTCATAATGGTGTATGTTTAACCAACGCTCACTACGAGAAACTATACACAAATAACTTGTTGTATAACATAAGAGTGTAAGCCAGGTGTAGAAAAAAAAGGTCAAACAAATATATAACTTGCACGCCAGTTGTAACCGCGTATGTAAAATACGTTGTTTGAATCAGCGTGGCACGCTGTTAGGAACGGCGTGCAGAAGAATATTCGCTGGTACGCATTTAGGAACGGTGTGTGATGCTTTTTTGATACGTAGTTTCAAAGCGCGTGCCTGGATTACTTCCATCTTGGATCCAAGAAAAATGAAGCACTCTCTGGGAATCAAGGAAACAGTGCGTCAAAGAACGACACTTCTACAATCAGAATCTTGAATGTTGGATCCCATTAGACCCAGCCTTACATCGAGTACCCCATACATGATCATATTTGGTGTATTACAAATCATATTCTCCCAAATACCAGACTTTGATCAAATTACATGGCTATCAAAGGTTGCTGCAGTCATGTCATTTACTTATTCCGGGATCGGAATGGGTCTCGGAATCGCTAAAGTGGCAGGTTAGCCTATAAATAGTTCCTTATTGTGATTACTTTTTTTCTTCTATTAATTGATTTCATATTTATTTTAAAATTGCTGAAATCTGTATACTTATTCTTTCGTTTAGAAAATGGGAAATTCAAAGGAAGTCTGGCCGGAATTAGCATTGGTAAGGTAACTCAAGCCCAAAAGATATGGAGGAAATCCCAAGCACTTGGAAATATTGCTTTTGCTTACTCGTATTCGATGATCCTAATCGAAATTCAGGTACAAATTTATTTTTTTTACTCTTTCTAACTGCACCTCTTTAGCCTATATTACTCGGAAAAAATAAATCACTAACTGTGTTTATTCGGCACAAACAGGACACATCAAAAGCACCACCATCAGAAGCTACAACTATGAGGAAAGCAAGTTTATTCAGTGTTTCAACTACGACGATCTTCTACATGCTTTGTGGGATGTATGGGCTATGCGGCATTCGGTGGTGACATGGCACCAGGAAACCTTCTAACCGGGTTTGGGTTCTACAATCCATATTGGTTGGTCGATATTGCCAACGTTGCAATTGTAATTCACCTTGTTGGAGGTTACCAAGTCTATTGCCAGCCCTTATTTGCCTTCATCGAGAAATGTGCAGCAACTAAATGGCCAAAGAGTGATTTCGTCAATAAAATCTAACTATTGATGTTCGTCATTGGCTCAAGGGAAGGAACCTTCCACTGGCTGAGAGACAAGTTGTAGTTCCCTGTTCATAACAATATTAAAAGTTCCCACTGTTGGTATTTCGCATCAAATGTTGCATTTTACTCTTTTTGTTGCAGTGGTCCGTATGTATTAATTAATTTACGTAGGTATTTAAGTGGAAATCAAGTACTATATGGTTCTCTTAACCTGTCTGTTTCCCTTGTTCAATATTAACGTAAGACTTTCACTAGATTCGCTTAAAAATATTTCACAAGGTTCATTCATTCAAATACTGAGCACGTAGCCATGGTGTAGTCTACTGAGTTGAGCATCAAAGTTCATTGACACTTTTTCTTCTTTGGTCGACAATCTTTCGTATAGTGGCCTTTTTTTGCCACAAGCTAAACATTCACCATCACACTTATTTTCTTCTCTTTGCTACTTGATTCACTCAAAGTCATCATCTCGGCATTCAATTCATGAAGTATAATCTGAAATTCTTGGACTTGCGCCATGAAAAGCTTGCTATCTGTGATCTTGAGGTCCGAGAATCGAGCAACCATGAATTTCTTCTAAAGACGAATATAGGTTCCTTGGCAGTATTCATAGGACGATAGCACAAATATAGGTTGAACCCCGATTTGGTCTATATTTATTTTGTATTCTTTAGTGGATGGGTTTCAATAACTAAGAAACCACATAATGAGAACAATTACAAAATCTGGTGGAATATCTAAAGACGCTTCATTGCAGAGAGCTTGGTGCGTCGTTGCTGGCTGCTGTTGAACTTGAAGTAGTTAATACAAGCCGGAGAAAAAATTACCCTGACCAATCACTTGTTTCGTGAGTCGGTCCTGAAAGAAACAAGAATTATGGGAAAAATAAGCAATACAATTAGACTGTTGAGTTAAATATGGTGTGTCGCACACCAGTATCTATAAAGGCAGTAGCTAGAAGTTTACCTGCAAAGTTCACTCGAGGCTGCATCGGTGTAGCTTCAGATGGAGGACTTGCAGTAATATGCTGTTGCTCTTCTTCTTGTTGAACAAGGTTAACAATCCTCATGTATGGTCTATATTTATTTTGTATTCTTTTGTGGATGGGTTTCAATAACTAAGAAACCGCATAATGAGAACAATTACCAAACCATAGCGCCAAACCAAACAATTGAACAGAAAAATCTAAAGATGAATAATCCATTTCAACGGCAACAATATCAACTTCTAATGATGCGCTATACATCTGATCTGACAGAGCAATTTAACAAATCAGAGCTTGAAAAATTCGGCCAAAAGAAATCTTGCGAACACACTTACATTGAGATGTCGGTTAATTTCATAAGGTAAAGCTTTTTTACCAATTCTTAATTCTGTGGATCCTTTCCACTGTTTATATGATATGGGATACTCGAAGGTAGGAGCTATTTGAATAATTCACCGTATGGATCCGTAATTTAACAACGGAGAAACAGCTATAATCAAGGATCAACATGAACATGTCTTGCGTCCCAGAGTAATCGGCGTTATTTTTTGGTGCCGGTTCAAAAAGATGGCCCTATACATACTGGTTATAACAGTTTTCTGTTACAGGTATAACCGTGTAAGTGCGCCCATCACTAGAAGCCATTACTAGGCTTTGGGTTTTATTTAGGAATTATATTCCCCACTAGTCCTAGCACTGCACTATGGAAGGTTATTTCTCTTGGCCAAGACCAAGTACTACTATGTATTTTTCTTAGTAGTAATATAGCTTTACAGCTGATGGCCTTGGTAGCAAATTTTGTGATTGCCTGGATTCATCATTGGTAGGAGCGGCGTGAGAGCTGTTCGGTAGCCATGCCTTGGCTAGTGCATACCAGAATAATGCATCACTCACTTCACTAGCCAAGAGATGACTGTTTCTGTCATAATAAAGTAGACTTGCATCGGGTTAAACGGAAGTCCCAGATGAATAGCAAGTTCTTGATGGGAAAAGAGTGATTCGGAATCAAAACCTGTTGTGCTTCTTGTTTTGCCCAAAAAAAAATACAAGGTAAGCCACTTACATACAGACCACTTGCGTCTTAAATTAAAGATAACATCTCCATCAGACTACAAATCTGCGATGCTCACGCAACTCATCTGTCCAATCTCCCTTTAAAGTTTGTAGACTTGTCAAAATACCTTCAGACACATTGCCTATTTTTGGATCATAACCAAACCTTTCATGGACTGAGTCATGTAGTGAGCTACAGGAAGACTACCACAATTGGATCTGTGGCGCAATGGTAGCGCGTCTGACTCCAGATCAGAAGGTTGCGTGTTCGATTCACGTCAGGTTCAAATTTTTTTTCATTTTATTTTTATCCTGTTCGAAGTTCATTTGCTGGAGCTAATAGGGTGTTTTGGGGTAGCTCGTCTTGAATAGCTAAGAAAATTCGAAGACTACGAGCTTAAAGCATTTTTGTTATAGGGAAAGCTAAAACGTTTAGGGGGAAAGCTGAAGAGTGGATACAAATTGTAACTCAATAAAGGTAATAGGTATGTAATCTTATTATCGGAGAAGTCGTGAATCTTCCAGGGACATGCATCAACAGGAAGAAAGAAACTCTGCATGGATTTGGATATCACCCTCTAACTAAACAAGGAATACTATGCAAAATGAGGACTAGAGATTATAGGAGTTTTAGGGGGGCCTAGAGACAGGTCTAGCCCACCCCTGGTTCTGCCCACTTGTGGAGTTCCTCTTCCATTTCACGTAACAGGCACTGCAAGGTGGCCAAGTTTGTTTTTTTTTTTTTCTGCTGAATGATCTCATAGATGTCAGCGGCTTCCTTCACAGCTCGTTGATGGGCTGCGGCTAAAACATTCGGCCTTCGTTCTGTTTGATCTGTTCACGGAGATTTGCAATAATCTGAGGAAGCTGGGTTCGCCGAGCATCAGCTTTAGCCTTGATCTCCTGCCAGAGGTCCGCCATCCAATCTATGTTGAAACCCACGAACTTACAAGCATCTATCAGCCGCTTCCACTTCCTCAGTTTCTCCGCGGAAGGAGTGATATTAACCTCAGCCATTGCGGCAGCAGTGTCCAACAAACTGTGAGTAGAGACAACCAAAATGTTGATATCAGGACAGACGGCATTGCTGTTCCATGGAATGGATCACAAGTCAATAGTCGGTAAAAAGTAAAAAAGAAGATGACTGTTTAAGTAATTAGCAAGTCATTCGTACGTATAACTGATAGGTAATTTCATATATAGATATATGTCCTCAAAAACCACGTATTTAAACGCAAGCTTGCAGGGTGAAATAACCTAAATAAAAGGTGAAAGTCAGATTTTTCTGCGACGCTATTTTAAGATACTAATGAGCTTTCGAAGAACATACAGTTTCTCAATAAATTTACGGAAAACACTGGTACTTCAGAGCATGCCAAAAACCTATATATAGGGTTCTAAACAACATAAGAGGAGAAATTAAATAATGCAGTCAGATAAGAGGCAAGAGACATAGTCCAGCACATTACCTGCATCAAATCCACCTGAAATTAGGATCATATCTGGATTAAAAGCCTTAGTAATTGGAATTAAGACATGGTCCCAAACAGTCAAGTAATCAGCATCACCACACTCTCCTTGCTCCCACGGTACATTAACATTATACCCTGTACCTGATCCTTCTCCAATCATAGAATGAGAACCATCATTCGTGAATGGATAAAATTTTCCAAAGTCGTGCCTGCACAAGCCAGCAGAAGCTAATGAGGTTCAAAAACGGTGTACGAGAATATGAAAAAAAAATTGCCCGTATAAAAATTTCCAATAAGTTGGGTTTTGAACGACTTTGGGTCTCAAGTACCTGAACTTTATCATTTTTGTCAAAACGATCCTGACAAAGCATATCAGTCAGGAACTTAGAAACCAGTTGAACTCTCAGTTTAGAACATTCCTCAACTATACTGGCACGAGAGTAGGTGAACTGAACAAACAAACAAAATTCACCATAAGTCTTAATGAGCAGAAAAAAGAAAATGCTTACACCAACTTGAAAACTGGAAAAATGATACTAAATAAGCTCAAATGTTTACCTGAAAAACGTTGAAGCAACATGTCTCTCAACCCTAGGTAGATACAGGATAATCTATGGCAGCTAGCTTGAAAGCTGCTAGTTATCATCTCGGCTTTCAATTCATGAAGTATAATCTGAAATTCTTGACCTTGCGGCATGACAGACTTCAATCATATCGAAGTCCAAGAATCCAGCAGCTATGAAATTCTTCACTACCCCGATTCGGTCTTCCTGTTTAACGATTCCCATACTTCCATAGTATTCATAGAATGATAGACACCATATAGGAAATCCGCTCAGCGTATTCAAGAAATAATTCTTGAAAAGAACATCGGAGTGGAACCAGGCTTGTGTTGCCGAGACTTGGAAGCATCACCATCCTTTGCAGTTGGAGGTCACAGCCAAGCCCAACATTGTCAAGTAGAAGAGCATCTTCGATTGCCACCGCTTGAAATCAACAAGTCCATTAAACTTCTCAGGCTTCTGGATGAGGATGAGAGAAAGTAACTGTCTTGCAGGAACCAGGATCGTTGTTTGAATCATTGGCACACTTGGTGTTGATTCCACCATTGTTAGGAACATTGGGAGGGTTGGTGAAGCTCTCACCATTGCTTTCGTTCGTCATTGTTTTTTCTGAAATAAAAAATGAAATCAGTAAGACAACCAGTTGATGCAACGATTACCGATTCATAATTAAAACAACAGTCAAGCATTGAACACAGTATTTACAGACTACATCACAACAGTAACAATTAGATAATTGTTTACAGTAACTACAATTACAGAATGTTGACAACAACAATAATCAAATTATAAGTTAGATATAACCAATATTGCACCACGACACTTAACATTTAGAGATTGTCTACGGCAACATCAATCATCTAAAGTGTAAAGCAATGGGTAACAAATTACTCAAATACTGATCCCGATATAGCATACAACCCCCATCTGTTATATTTCTCCAATTTATACACAGAACTGGTTTAGGACAACTTCGCAAACACTTTATGTATAACCCCACTTATACACAATTTATGTGAATGATAACCTTCCCATTTGATGAGATTTGCACAAGAAAATTACAGACAACAACAAAACTAATGCCACAAATGTATTAAGGCGAAGTACTCCTCTTTCCTGAAAACTATAACATCCCGTCAATGGTGCAAGACGAAATGGAAGTTTAGCCAAGATACAACAATACCTTTGACATTAACATGCACTTGAAAATAAATCGAAAGCAAATATGCAGACCACCAAAACTCTCAATTCTAGACTCTTAACACTTTGTCCTAAACAACCTCCAAACTCCATAACTCATCTGCAGAGATTATCTGTTGTACCAAACCTCCCTTTAAGAAGCCACACATTACCATCCTTCACAGGAACGACTGAAGTCTAAAAGAACTTGATATTCATTGGAAAGGATGGGAGCACAACTGAATAAAACTCGAAAAGAACAAAACCAGAGAAAACCATAGTTAGGCGCATTCCTAAAAACACAAAAGGTCAGTTATTAAGATTTGATAATCAAATGTGCATCACAACATCTTCTCACTTCTTAGTATGGCACCGGAATACTCTGGACAGTTTTATTTTCCAGTATTGATTGCACGAGTATAGTCTTTATCATTCACAAATTTGTGCATCTAAATCAAAACTCAGAAGAAAAAAAATCAAAATGTTTATCAAAAATACCTGATTATCATGGAAACGCGTTTTTTCAACTCTACCAACTTTCAAGTTTTGAATACATCTAGACTTCAAAAAATACTCTGATAAAGGTGTTTCACTTTGAAAATGTTCTTGTCGGTGGAGAAAGCATTTATTTTGTATTCTTCAGTGGATGGGTTTCAATAAACTAAGAAACCTCACAGAACCATGGCCAAACCGAACCATAACAATAACCAAACAATTGAACAGAAAAATCTAAAGAATAATCCATTTCAACACAGCATCGATATCAAATTCCAGTGATGCGACGTATACAATGATAATGCTAGTGAATCACATCTGGTCTGATAGAGTAATTGAAGGTGCAATTTTTATCAAATCAAGGCTTGAAAATTTGGGCAAAGCAAATCTTGCAAATACACTTACATAAAGATGCTGGTTGATTTCGTAAGGTAGAGCTCTTCTCATGAAATGCTTTCGCCTCTTGTTCTTCCCTTTCAGCTTCTAATCTCTGGTGTAGTGAAAAACTAGGGTTTTGATTCAATGAAAGAAGGGCCGGAAGAAGTCCCCTGTATTTAACTTTATGGGTTCGGACTCGGGTAGAACCGTTCCACCATTCGGGCTAAAGAAGTCCACTACGAGGTCAACGCAGGGTCAAGTATCTTTTTACTGCTAAATTTGGTTGGACTAATAAATCGGTATACGGCAGTGGAACCAATAAATTTGGTTACAAAATCACAAACAGGTGAATGGGGGGAGATAATCTAACAGTAAACGAGCCAGGCCAGGCTCACTATAAGTCGCCGCTTATCAGAAGTGCCCTGCGTGCTTGCTTTAGTACACGCATACTATAGAAGTCACTTACGGAGTATTATACTAGTGCCATTGTGTTTATGGATGCACACCAATTCACTGCAAGTGTGAATAAACACAAGCAGCGAAAATAGAAACAGTTTCTCATTAGTAAATAGTTGAGCACAGCAGCCAGCAAATACGCAAGTCTTTGAACAACGGAAAATGAACAGAATTAAAACAGCAGATAATGAACTTCGACATGATCAACAAAACAAAGAAGTCTTCCTACAAACGACTACATGGGACCAGTGGCGTCTTCTAGACCAAAAACATCTCCAATCTCCTTCTGAATGATAATCTCAATGGCATTCCCAAGTTCGTGAATATCCTGCACAAGGTTTTCAGACATCTCAGTCATCTGCGTCTTTAATGCTTGAACTTCTGCTTCAGCTTTCTGAGCACGAATTTCATTGGCACGAGCAAGACCCGAGATGTTGCTAACCAAATTAGTCTGCTTAATCACATCAGCATTTAGATCATCCACTTTCTTGGTCAGTCCAGCAATTTGCTCCTGAAGCACTGAAAACATGCCAAAAAGGGAGCGTAAAATGAAAGAATGAGGGGTACGGAAAACAATAAGAATTCTTCCCTAAAGCTACCTTCAGCATGACTAACATACTCACTCCCCTAAGTTATTTTCTGCCTCAACTCTCTCTGCGTCAAACCAACTGAAATGTTCACTAAGCTTATCAAAGTCCATCTTGGCTTGCCCAAGGAACCATTCTCATACAAGAATTTTACGACTCCAAACAGGGGACCTCTTTTCCACCACTTCTGTCCTGACACCTAAGGAAATAAAGGCTTTCTTGCTGTTAGCCTCCTTCTCTGAAGACTTCAGCAACTCAGACTGGGAGTGCAACAATTGACAACTGACTTTGCGTAATCCATCCACAAACTTATCACCCTCAGCTGATATCTTCACAACTATAGCATTGGCTTTAGTCAAATCCGCACGTAGAGCATTGTAATCTAGCACAGTACATGGACCTACCATACGCTTCTCTAATGTCGCAATGGCAGCTTTCTGATCAGCAATAATGCAATCTTTCTACTGAAATGCGGTTGAGCTCTTTTGCCGTAAATGAATCCACTTATTGCGAAACTCAACCTTTTCTTGTCTTAAAAGAGGAGCCGAGAGAAGACAACTGGCTGAACGAGCAGTGTTACGATTCAGTTGAAGGGTCAATTCCTCATTTTCCTTTTGACAAATGCACAAATCCCTCTGCAAGTTGATATTTTCAGCCCGTAGACAGTAACAACACATCAGACTCTCTCACTTCTCATCAGCATGCTTACTTTAGGGCGCAACATAATTACTAACCAACAAGTGCAACAACTAAGGAACTATGGGACAAACCTAAAACTTTAGCAGATTCTCTTGTGCAGGAAGTATCCGCAGCTGCCCGCGCTTGTTCAGCTAGCTCACACGCTTTTACAGCTACATCACGGGCCAGTTCAGCAGCAGCAATAGAGTTCTGACTCTGAGTCAACTGACGACGCAGCAACTCCATCTCTTCTGCAGACTCAGTGATCTTACCAGATTCCATCAACTGTGTTGATCCAACGACTTGCGCAGACTCCGTTACCTGCACAGATCTCTTTAACTGTGGGAAAGATGGTAATTACGGGTATAAGAAATTCTAGTACTTCTATTAACAGAATCATAACTAATTGGTTACCATTAGTAGAAAAAGACAGGAGAAAAATACCTTAGATGAAGATGTCCTTTTTATGGTATTTAGTAGCTCATGATCACTAAGCATTGGCCAGTATCTGCTTAGTTCTTTCCGAACCTAAAAATAGAAAATCCAAAAGTGATCAGAGAGTAAATACAGTGAACTGCAAAGAGAAATGACCAAGGGAGAAGACAGAATAAGGAGGGAAAAACATGGAAGAAGAATAAGAAGCCAAGGAGTCCAAAAATATCGTACCGCTTCTATCACACGCCAAGTGTACTCCAACGGGGAAGCCTCGGCCTTAGAAGATCCAATGATAGGTTTGTTCTCTAGCAAAGCTTCCACACAGGCTAGGACAGACTTCGATAAAGATTCCAAATTGTACCCTCCCTCCAAGGCCATCATAACTTTTCCACGAGCAAATGGCATCAACTGGACAGAGTGAAAAAGAACTTTTTTTTTTAAAGTTAATTCAGCAACCAGTGTTCAAAGATGAAGATGGATTAGTTAAACCTTCAATAGAAATAATGGATAACATCCATTAGAAAGACGAACACAGTTTTGTTTGAATTTCAACCTTTTTCATCATGACAGAATAGCCATCTGGTGTAACAGAACAAGCCCCCATGGTATCACCAGCAGCTGTTCCGTGTAGTGGATCACAAGTCAATAGTTGGCATAAATAGAAAACAAATATAACTAGTACGTAATTATCAAGCCATTAATTCCATTATAAATGATTGGCACAGACAAGAAAATGTCATTCCATATATATGTATGTCCTTAAAACCCGTGTATTATATAATAACACAGGCTTTCAGGGTGAAATAGCCTAAATGAGATGTGAAAGGTGAAGGTCAGCTTTTTCTGCGATAGAATTTTAAGATACTAACAATGAGCTTTGGAAAAACATGCAGTTCCTTAATCTATCTGCAGAAAACACTGGAAGTTCAGACCATGCCAAAAACTTATATACAGGGTTGTGAACAATATAAGAGGACTTTAGTATATTAAGAGACATAGCCCCGCCGGAGTACCTGCATCAAATCCACCAGAGATTAGAATCATATCTGGATTAAAAGCCTTAGCAATTGGAATCAACACATGATCCCAAACAGCAAAGTAATCAGCATCTCCACACTCTCCTTGCTCCCATGGTACATTAACATTATACCCTGTACCTGGTCCTTCACCAATCATAGAATGAGAACCATCATTCCCCAATGGAAAAAAAATTCCTAACTCGTGCCTGCACAAGCCAGCAGAAGATAATAAGGTTCAAAATGGGTGTATAAGAATACAAATGAAAATGCCCTTATATTTTCAGTACCTATGAACATTGAATACCAATACCCGAGGATCTTGCCAGAACATTTTCTGAGTACCATTACCATGATGGACATCCCAATCGACGATTAATATTTTGGAAATACCCAATTCTGGCTGCAGTTAAGCAAAATAATCAAATAACTACATAATCAAAAAAAGAATGGTAGATTCATCTGACAAAGAAAGAATATAAACTGAACGGTACAAGTGTAACTGATTCATGATGCCTACGCCATACTTTATCATTTACGAGAACACTGGCTGCAATCGCCACATTGTTGAAAATACAAAACCCCATGGCTTTATCTACTTCTGCATGATGCCCAGGAGGTCGAACTATAGCAACAGCCGAATCCAACTCTCCTTTAGCAATTTTCTCAGAAACCTTCTCAAAATCACATACCAAGTTAGCTTTTCATAAAAAATCCCTTGAGTTATGCATGAACCCTATATGAAAGTCAATCACTCCTGAATGAACTCAAACTTACTAACAAAAATTGACAAAATCATAATGCAAATAGGAAAAACATTGCCTCAATAACGGCTCCAGCAGCGAGATAAGCCGATTGTGACGACCCTTTGTTGAGATATACATCGTTAAACTTGGAAGCGATCTTTTTCCTTTGAGAATCAGTCTTGGAAGTTAAATTCTTTATCAATCAACATATTTCTGTTTATGAACTAATGTGATTTTTCTATCATCTGCTTCCTTGGCTTTCAGTACCAGACATCTGTAAAAAAAAAATTGAGAAAATCTACTTAACAAATGTCGCAAAGAAATTGAGTCAATAGTTAGGGTTTCATCTATTTATCCAGTACCTCTTAGTAATCCCATGAGATTCTAGCTTCGCCCAAATAGCTTTAATCCTATCTGGTTTCTCGGGATTCTCATCTTTTGTGTCAAAATGTCGATCATCGTAAACCAGCCCAACTCGTGGATGATGAACTAGGTTTCGTTTTTTCTTGACTGACTGCCGATGATGAACTAATTTTGCTACCTCCTCCTCCTTGTCTATCGCCATTATAATACTGAGGGTTTCTTTTCTTCTGCTTTTCTTTCTGGGGGTTTGAACTTTGAAGAGAGAGGAGAAGAAAAGACTGGGTTGTCTACTGTACTGTTTTCTCTTTCTTCCCGCTCAGCAATTTATCATTTTTTACTGAGAATTTGGGGAGACATTTTTCATCTTCTTCGGGATGTTATATTACTATTTACTACCTCTTCTCATTTCAAAGTAAAAAGACATTGGTAATTTGGTATTGGACTCCTCCAAAAAGTGTGCTCTGGCTCCGGGTCCAATCCGATTTTTTTTTTTTTTTTTTATGGAAAAGATTATATACTCCCTCCGTCCCACTTTAGATGATGTTGTAGGAGTTTTCACGCAGATTAAGAAATGTAGAGAAAATAAAGATTTTCCAACTATACCCATAAGAAAAGTCTTCAAACATTAATTGCTATTAGTGCATTTAAAAATAAACTTATAGTTCCAAGACAAAATGTTACGGTATTATTGGTAGTTTTGTGGGAAAATATGAAAACTTTCAAGTATTGTGGAACAAGAAAATAACCCTAAAACATCATCTAAAATGGAACGGAGGGAGTATTAGCGTGGCATTTTTAGGGGACGTTTTTATTCCCAACACACATACACCGTTAAGGGATGTCCAAAAACGCGGAGAATACGTTAATGCCCTTACATAATCGGAAGCTATTTTGTGCCCGATTATTATACAGCAATCGGAAGATTAGTAACGGTATTATACTACCGATTAATATCGATTTTGTGCCTAACGCGTATCTTGCTTCTATAACAATCGAAAGGAACAAGAACCTCACTAGACTACCGATTATAGTAGCTCCGAAATTCCCAAAATAGGTGATTTCGCCGAGGAAGAAATTTGGGGCAACTTTATAATCGGAAGTCATATTAACTACCGATTATTCTAGTTCCCAAATTTTAAAAAAAATGACATTTCTGCAAAAACAAAATTTGGGGCAACTGTATAGAAATCCTTGCCCTTTATTAGTTGTATCGCCATCTTAGTTCTTAAATTTTGCCATTGGGTGACATCTTGGTTCATAGCCTCTCCAAAGTAACCAATTTGTTAAGGCGACGTGGAAACCCACAATTGCCATCCCCATCAACCTCGTCGGTGGACAAAACAAATGGAACAATGAGTGGAGGTTGTTTCATATACTCTTCTATAATCGTATACCTTGATCGTGTTGGTCTTCCATGAAAATCCCTAGGATAACGAAGAGTACCATACTTCTCTCTTATAGTCACCATTTCCGTTGATTGTGTTTGTTGTGAGTCGCTCATTTGATCAATAACTACGGAGCTAGTTTGGGTCTCCTCTAACACAACTTCTTCCACCGCATCGGCTTGACTTACTTGAGAAGGCTTCGTAGAGACCTTTTGACTCACTTGTTGTGCGGTTGGTCCATTTTGATCTTTTCTTGGACGACCTCTTTTCTTGGGTTGCGGCTCATCTTCAAATTCGGCTTCCGAACGCTCATGCCGACACAATATTCTTTTATTAGACAAATGGTCCTTTAATTCTTTTCTTTCAATGGACCTCGACACTTGGTGTTTGGCCTACCCGCCCCCTTTTGCTTAATAGGTTCATCAACCTCCCTTAAACGAGGGTGAAGAGCTTGCTCCAAATCATGCATCCATATTTGTTTCTTGGCGCCGTTTGTTGTAGCATAACGATCGGCTATTCTTGCATACAATTCCGACTCCATGAACGATGGACCATCGACTACAGGGGTGCTTGGAGTGAAATTTAATTGCTTCCAAAATGGATGAATATCATTGATGTCAATCACATCGACGTACCTACCCATTTTATGACGACATGGGAGACCAATGCCTATCATATCCTTGCAAACACAAACCGTATTCTCGTCATCGTAAGATTTATACAACTTCAATTGTTCCATCATGTGATTTATTGCCCATTTTGAAACTTTATGAACAATGCCCCTTAGAAGCAATCTTTCCCTTTCATGTTCCGTAGGGAATTTATGCACACTAAATTGCATAGAATCCTTAATCTTTACGAGATCACGATTGGTGAATTCATGGATTGCTTCTTGGATCGACACAACTCCATTTTGACTACCTAGAAGTATTTTCTTTAATCGGCCATGAGAACCCTCCGCAATGCTTGTCGCCTCATTCTTGAAGTTACGATATTCATATGTCCATGCATACACAAACCTCTCCTTAATCGGTAACCATTGTGTTTTACAATACTCAACGGGTTTTGGGTAGTCCTTGCCATATTCTTCCTTAAATTTCTTCAAGTTTCTTTCGTAAATTTCCTCGGTCATTGACCAAAGATCTTGTCCCATGATTTCATGAACGCTCTCCAAATTATTCCATCCTCCTTCCATTTTTCATCAAATAACCTCTTCTCTTCCTCTCGTTCTTCCGCGATTAATTGACTAATGCGCTCATCCTCTTCCTTCGACCTCTTGGTACCCTTCCTTGGGTTTTTAGCTTGGAAATGGTGATGGCAATTGTGTTTGAGAATGCCTTGAATTTTCCACGTACATTGCAAGTTTAGGGCCGGAAACACTACCGCTATTGTTTACATTACGGATTGTGAGATAAAGAGATATAAGATCTTCATATAATTTCTAATTGAGATTCATTAAGTTGTACTCTCAGAATTGTATTCGAGTTTAATCCATACAGGTTGTCTAAGGAAAAGTAGGTGGTGTATTTTGGTACCTCCGCGTTTTCACAACGAGTGAGTTAAGTTTTTAAGCCATATGTCCTTCCTGGTCGAGTTAGACTAGTATAATAAAGGTTAAGTTAAGGTTAGATTGGAGAAATGGGTTTAGTGAGTTTTTATTACCGAATCAAAATGGGTATGAATTTTTTTCTAAAATGTAAGAAATTTGATCGAATCTGGTCATACATCAAAGGCACAACACCAGGAAATCAAATTTTCTGGAACCGAAGGATATCTTTTAAGGAAAAAAAGAAAACCATAACTTGATGTATATTACTTTTTTATAAAATGATGTGAATTTTTGAAGCGTTACTGATGATCTTGAACCTCTTCGCCTTTCAACGACATTGAAAGGATGTCGTTCATGTGAAGAATTACGTTTATTATGTTGCAGCCTATAACAAGACCATCGGAAAGTTTGTGCAATGTCGAGGTTATAGGTCATAATAATAGAGATCCGTCCAACAACGCAATAGAAAAAGATTCATTGTTCCTTGTAAATGCTTAATTACGGCTCTAAGGGTGCGTTTGGCACGGAGGTAGTTAAGGGTGGAGTTCAGTCAACGGGAGAAGTCAAGGGTGGAGTTGAATTCCAAGGGTGTTTGGCATAAGTGAAATTGGAACTCCAGGGAGTTGAAACTCCATCCTTCAGTGGAAAATCAAATGACACCATCCCCATGGAATTTGAAACTCCATCATTTCAACTCCACTGGTTGACGATGTTGACATTTCAAATTTATTTTCTTATTTAAACAATATCTGAGTTTTTATAATTATAATTAATATATAACTTTATATTGATTTTTTTAATTATTTTTTTAAAATTAAATTAATAATATTATTTTAAATATTTTTAGTAGAAATTTTTCATACTGTATTATAAATCTATTTTAAAAATATACATATATATATTTAATTATTTTTTAATTCAAAATATATCAAAATAAATTATACTTAGATAAAAATATTAATTATTAATATTAGTTTTATTAGTTTTTAGTATTATATTTATATATGTGTATAAATGTTTTTAAAATTAATTTAATAATATTATTTAAATGTTTTTAGTAGTAATTTTTCATACTGTATTATATATCTATTTTTAAAATATGCATATATATATATAATTTTGCTTTAATTCAAAATATCAAAATAAATTATACTTAGATAAAAATATTAATTATTAATATTATATTTGTTAATTTACAGTATTATATTTGTATATGAGTAAATAGTTTTTATGTAATTTTAATATTATATAAAAATTATTTTTTCTCAAGTTTAAAAATAAAATAATATTTTATTATTAAAATACATTAGTATTGATGATAAAAGTATTATTTTTATTTTAAAATATTATTTTTTTGGATTTTTTAAAATTGATTTTAATTGAAATTTATTTATATAAATAATAAAAAAAAATTCTTAAAATATTATTATTTACTTTTTTTTTGTTAATATTATTGGATAATTTACTTTTTTTCTTTTTTTAATAATATAAAATATTAATATTATGTATTTTTTTAGTATTATATTTATATTATAATAGATATAATTTTTTTAATAAATAACTTTTTCAATTTTTTAATATTAAATATATAATATTTAAGTAATTTTTAAAACAACTGAATTATTATTGAAGTAAATAAATGTTAAGAATATTAAAATAATATAATTATCAATTTCTTTCATAACCATGCCAAACACATCAATTTAGAAGGATGTAGTTTGAATCTAGGTAGTTGGAACTCCTTAGAATTCAAACTCCTTCCGTGCCAAACACAGCCTAAGAGCGACAAGATTTTTCCAGAATGGTTCCACTCTATGCTGAACTCTTTGATCCAATGCCACGGATTCTTGTCATTGTAGTTTGCTTTCTCGCTACTATCTTTCAAATCACAAGCATTAGTACTGCTGTTGAAAACACCAAATATAAATTATTCCCTCCGGCTCCCAGCAACTTTGGGCATGATACGACAAATCAACAAACTTGCACTTCTCGTCTTTCAAATTGAAGGCCTTGAATGTATAACCTTTGGGCTTCTCGTTAATATTATGGAAAATTGGGAAAATGTCCCGATACGAGGTACAATGTTGGAAATCTGCCCCAACATTTAAAAGTTCGGAAAAATACCCCATTCCGTCAAAAACCCAGTTAAGTCATATGTGTGAGTTTACACACCCGAAGAAAAAGACAAGTATACCCTTCAGAATTCAGGGCTCAGAGGTCAAAATTCACGATTTATAGTCTAGGGTTCAAGGTTTAAGGTTTAGGTGGTGGCGGCGGCGGTCTTGAAAGTGGTTCTAGTGGTGATGGTGGCCTTACATATGTCACTTAACCGGATTGGATGTCAAAGTTAACGGAATGGGGTATTTTTCCAATTATTTTTGACGTTGGGACAGATTTTCAAAGGTGCACCCCATATTGGAGCATTTTCCCAATTTTCCCTTAATATTAGTGCGGAACAGCCAATGAAGAGCTCCATTTGCGTAAACACCTAATGGATACAACGGAGAAATATTGTTCATTAATTTCAGAAACAACTTCACTGTTGTTGTCGCAAGGCATTTGCCGGACCAGTGGCGTAGCCAGCCAAGGCATGGGGTGAGCTTTTTAACATAAAATATGTAGTCATATTTGCGAATTCCTTTGGGTTTCGGTTCAACTCAGTTTCCAACTCATAAAAAATGGCAGCCAGGGGCGGAGCTGTGTTGGGACTAGGGAGGGCAGTTGTCCTCCCTAGAATCCCAAAATTATAAAATCAACCTTTAAATTTTAGGTGTTTCTAAAATTTGTCCCCCTTGGGTTTAAACAAAATGAACTAATATAAGCCTAGATTGTAAAATTACTCACATAAGTCTTGTAAAATGTCTTAAAAACATTAACGATAGGTGTGATTAGTATTAAAATTTGCTTATGAGTATCAAATTTTGTGATGATATTCGATGATTATCATAAATCTAATAACAAAAACGCCCCAAAATTTCGGGCGGCCTTCGGTCGCATATCTTTGAAAGGATACTATTTTTCTCCATATACATTTATCCCCCAACCAATATTTCTTGGCTCCGCCCCTAATGGCAGCTGATTGATTTTTAAATTGGAGAGCCTCAGCAATGATGGAAACGCATGATGTTGAAACACAACTTGCGAATATGCATGTCGAGATGACTTGATTTTTAAATAAAATCCAAAAGGATGGACCATCTGTACCAATTTAATAGAAGTGCAAATTTCATGGAATCAAATGCTATCAAATATAATATCTATAGCTCAACAGTGAAAAGGCCATTATAGTTGAGGTATATTTTGCTGAATACAATTAAGCAACCAACTCAATGGTGGTTAGTCCTGCAAGATACCACTGGATTGTGTAACAATCATGGTAAAGGGCGGCAAGAATTGGTAGAGGGGCGGCAAGTGTGATAGTAATGTCCCTCTTATTGGTTAAGGGGTGTCCTATAGGGGGTGTAGATTGACTAGATTACCCTTTTCACCTTAAATCAACCAAAATCAAATCAATTTTTTTTTAAACCTAATGAATCAAAAAAAATCAAATCAGTTTTTTTTTTTTCATCTTCTTCTTCATATTCTCTTCTCCTCCATCAACCGTAACCTCCATTAAAACTGAAAATTTCATCGTCTTCGATTAATCGGCGATTTGAAAAATGTTTGGAAAAACCGAGTTAGGGTTTAGTTTATCGTGTTGGATTTAAGTTAATTTTGTATCAAAAATTAGGGTTTTGTATGAAAATTGAAATTGAAATTTCTGGGTTTATGTGAGTTATGGTTGGTAATAACTCAATTACCAACCGTATGTTCTTATATCTGAGAATTTTCTTCGGTTACGGTTGGTATCGAGCATTTAATTACCAACCGTAACTCAGTTACGGTTGGTATCGAGCATTTAGTTACCAACCGCGAATCGGTTTTACGATTGGATCTTCCCAAATTTAACCGATTACGGTTGGTATTCGATAACTTACTTACTCGTAACTAAGAGTTACGGTTGATAACGAGCAAAATTGCAACCGTAAGTTCTTACGAAAATTCAAAAGTTTTGATTTTGTTATGTACTTTAGATAATTTTGAGCTGAGAAAAAGCTAATGGGAACTAATTTAAAAGTATACTAGGGTCTTTGGAATCACTCATTTTGGTTGAGTGAATCAAAATCTAGGGTTTCACAAATATCACATAAGTTTTCTCTTTTCTTCTCCTCTAAATTTTTTTTTATAACTCTAAAAACCGACAGCGTTAGAGTTATTATAAGTGAAAATTAATTATCAACACTAATCTTGATTATCATTACTAATCTTGATTATTAACAATAGGGGCTAATAGTCATTTCCAGATTTTTATTGATAAGGGGCACTTGAATTTGCTTGTAATGACTTTTTTTATCTTATTAGGTTGCCGCCCTCTACCAATTCTTGCCGCACCTTTACCAAGATTGTTGTGTAAAATAAATCCTTAAAGAATAACTTACACATACAATAGCAGCATCAATAGCGGTATCTTTTAGTTAGATTTTACGGCAATAAAATTGTACGACTGTACAGTCCCGGTAATGAAAGACATTAGCTACGGCCTATATATATGAGGTCAATGAGGTGGACTTGCTAGGAGTGCTGATGAGCTACTGAGCTTGTACTTGGTAGGGTGTCTAGTCAAATCAAATGTTGAGATCGAGGCTTTTACAATTTTTTTGAATTTTGATAGCTTGATTTTTTAAATTTTAAGAAGGCTTTTTTCGGACGTCACACTCTATTAGAGGGATTTCACTTGGATATTTGGTGATCAAAAATTTGATTAAGGGATATTTTGATTTCATAGCAATTTGTCAAAATTACCCTTCAATTAAAACTACTAAAAATAGATGAGGAAAAAGCAAACTGATCCTAGTGATGGTAATCAATAACTCAATCAACCTCAACTTCATCCTCAACTCATTCCACCGATTCAATCAATTGAAGAATCATGTTTTCAAACTCCTCAACAACAAGCCATGGTGTATGTAAGGTAATAATCAAACAAACCCATCTTTTTGTACCCGTTTTTGTGCTTTAATGAATGAAATCGAAGTAAAATTAGGATTTTATTTACTTTTTGCTAGTGTTACACTTGGGTGCAGTGACTAGATTTTTCAATCGTAATTTAGTTTTGAAGAACTTACGCCTAGGTTTAGTTCAATTCAAGCGTAAACTTTGATTTGCATGTCGTTTTACGTCTAGGTTTAGTTGATTTCTAGGTGTAATTCCAATTTACGCCTAGGTTTAGTTGATTTCAGTAATTCCAATTTTTACGCCTAGGTTTAGTTAGTTGTTTTCAGGCGTAATTCCAATTTTACGCCTAGGTTTAGTTAGTTGTTTTCCGGGCGTAATTCCAATTTTTCCTTTAGGTTTAGTTAGTTGTTTTCGGGGTAATTCAATTTTACGCCTAGGTTCGATTGATTTCCGAGCGTAATTCCAATTTTACGCCTAGGTTTAGTTAGTTATTTTCCGGGCGTAATTCAATTTTACGCCTAGGTTTAGTTAGTTGTTTTCAGTGTAATTTCAATTTTACGCTTTGGGTTTGAGTTGATTTCAAGCGTAATTCCAATTTTACGCCTAGGTTTAGTTGATTTTCAGGCGTAATTTAGGACGTAGCTAGGTTTAATTAATTAAACTAAAGCCAAACAAGGGTTGTTTAGTCAACACACAATTATTTGAGATAAGGGATTTTTGAAATTACTTACGGGTGACTCGTTTTTGTCCTATTTGGTGACGCCCCTCTAATGGAATGTGACGCCCCAATAATAGCCTTCAATTTAAACCACCGAATTCCTTTTTTATTTCTCAAAATTTTTATCCATGATGGGCCGGAAAATACTTATCACTCAACCTCTCATGGAAAATACTTCTCCAGAAGTAGAAGTCAGGAGCAGAAGTCAGAAGCAAAAACATTTTGCTTCTCAAAAAACTGACTTTTCTGTTTCTAGAAGTTATTCTAAAATATTATTGCCAAACTGACTTCTGACTTTTTGACTTCCAGAAGTCGAAAAGTAACTTCTGAGTATGCATCTAAACGCGCTATAAGCCTTAAACTGGGTATCAATTTTTAAACACAAATATGGTACCATGGCATTGTTAGGTAGCTGTACTCCTCATGGCAAAAATTTAATGAGCTTAACAAACGACGCAACAACAATTTTGATAAGGGAATTAGGAACAGTGGATAACAACTATTAGCTATGTTGGACCTGTGATATTCTTCACCCATTCTGCATCTCCTGAACTTTGTAAGTCAGTCCCAGATACAAAAGCAATATCTGCTCTGACAGGAAATTTTGCAGAGATCTGTAAACCAGAATCCAAGAGGCATAGGAATCAATATTGCACAGCCTATGCGCCTAGAAAGAACATTGGGAAGAAAACAAGTAGTTTTAGAAAGGAAGCGCATACCTGAAACACCAGAACATTAGGAGAGTTTTCAGATGCATCTGGCTACAGTAGACCCACCTGTGTTGCCTGGCCAGTACGTTTACCAGAATGACGAAACAAATGTAATCAGAAACATTGGAACAGAATGTTGATTAAGAGAAACCCCAAGTGGAACAATATAAATGCTTCACTGCTTTTAATATACTTACATGGGTTCCGTAAGCATTCTGGAAAAGTTCAGCTAAATTGTGAAAGTGAAGCATTCTGAAAACAGAATAATGGATTTCCAAGTATCCTGGAAAATTATAAGAAAGTTCATACGCAAGGTCTGAATCTTGTTTTTGCCAAATTTGTGACTAGCATCAACAGTACAAATCAGACAACACATCATCAATGATATTTAAACACATACTGTTGGATCGATATGCAGTTCCCAACCACCAGTATCCTCGCGTGATCCATATGCCAAAAGAGATGAATCATGCATATCCAGTTTTTCTCCACCAACGCTAAGAACAGTATTGTCTTCTTCTTCTTCCAGGTAGAAGAAACGATGACCAGTACCCCATAACTCTTCATCTAGATTATCTCTGTAAGTATGCCTCATAACATAAGATAAATTGCCAAGAAAACTAAAAGCAAAGGAATTGAGATATGAAATGTTACAAGTTTCATTTCATAAAGCTGCTTATTCTCTACAATCCTATATTCCAACACAAATCAAATTTCCATTCATTGCTCGAAAAAGCGATACAAGATAGAAAAACCTTACTTGTCAACTTGTGCATCGATACGAACTCCCCAGTCCCCACCATAGCCACTCCCATCTTCTTTCGTTTTCAAAAATTTAGTGGTCAAGGTCTTTCCGTAGTCATCAATAACTTGATTACCATATTCCCGTCCATTACAATGAGTCCATCCATATGTACTGAGCTCATCCGAATCCTCACAAACATGTCACACCAATCCAGCCATTAACGACTGTGGGGTCCTAAAACAATTTGTCAAACATTCAAAATTGAACTCTTTCAATCAAAATGAAAAATTATACAATTGTGAAATCATCAAATTAGCTTGAATACCTCTATCGAATTCAAAAATAAACACGAGGCTTATAAGTTTCCCGATGCAAGCTTTCCTTGTGCTCACCTTGAAACTACAAACTAAATATGTCTCCGCCAACACGTCAGAAGACAACATAATAACATTCATAAGAAAAAACAGATAGGAAAAATTAGATTCATTGGACCATAATAGTCATACATGATTGGATGTCTACAAATTAGCAAGACCTGCAATTGCAGACTACGAAAAATTGTGCAACAGATTTAAATAAGATTACAATGTGAATTCATTTTCAACAGAGAAAACACCCAACAAAATACAAGAAACTGCAAAGGAAGAACAAGCATGAATTACTCCAACTTAACATATTGATTAAACATCTAAGAAAACAGCGCATAACACCCTCACGTTGAATTGTTTTTCTTCTCTTCATTCTCAGTATCTTCTTCTTCGCCACCAAGACTCTCACTGTCTTCCGTACCATCGTCGCCATCCTCCTCCTCCTCCCAATCCTCCTCCTCCTCCTCCTCCTCCTCCTCCTCCTCATCATCATCTTCTTTAGAGTCATCCTCATCTTCTTTGTGTGAAGTTTCCCATTGTGCAGGCCCAAGATAACAACCTGTGTCCAGCGAAATTAGGCTCTCCACATAGACAGCTACACTGCGAGAGGAAGCCATTGAATCCTCATGGATATCCAGAATTGTGTCCTGGTTTGGGTCATATATAACCATATGCAAACAATTATCATCCAGGTCTAACCCTAACAGAATTTTCCCATTCTCTAACGACTGCATGGGTATAAAATTGTTAACTACCCCAAAATGTTTTTCTAGCTCAATGGTGAAGAATTTGGCCCATGATTTCTTCACCCCATTGTCCTTCAACTCCCACACACTTACAACCTCAGAATCATAAGACGATAAGTTAAGTGACCCTCCTAAAACACACAAAAACGGTTCGGCAGCTACTTCAAAGATAGGCAGTGGCATCTTATCAAACTCCTCTTTCTCAATATCAAAACAAAGAATAAAATGGTCATTACTGAATTCACTTCCTTCCGCATATACTATCCAATGAAGAGACCCATTTACAGGCAAGCGAGCCATATCAAACATTCCCGTATCATCAAAGTCATCCATCTCGACGCCATCAATTCCTCTCCATGAATCTAATTTAAGTGTATAGACGTGAACCTTGCACCAACTTTTCTCAAGAGACTCCGCCAGACGTACCACTTTAAAATCTTGAATTTGGTAATCATAGCCAAATCCATACTCCACATAAATCCTGTCTTGATCCTTTGATGCACCAGGTGGATTTGGTACTCTCTTACATTCATTGGTACATGGGTTCCACAGCATAAGAACACACGACTGGGATTTACTAATATGCCTTAACAAAACTAAGCCATTACAGCATCCAAGAAACTCAATTCCCATCTCGAGAGATTCAGCAGGGCAAATGACATGACTAGATTCCTCACATGTAGATGATAATGGATCATAACTTAAGGTATCTATATTGCTATAACTACGGAGTATGAGACTAAATTTGTCAGTTTCAACAGCATGCTGGTACTGTGTTTTAAGAAATTTAGAGCTTTTCAATAAATCGTTCCACTCATTGTTTACACACCTGAATCGTGCAATTGGCTTTACAGGCAACCGAATCAGGATGTCCGATATGATCTCTATTGGCAATTTCACCATTCCTGCATATAAAAACAAAATCAAATCAAATAAGTTTTCAGCACTAAACAAGAACTTTTAAGCTCTAATTCATATTGATTTCAACCAGAACACAGTACCTGCAATGGTCAAGTTGTTGGGAGAATGCACAGAGATTGTATAGACTAAGACTTTGAAAAGGAAGAGAAGCTGTGGTTTTCTATTTCAGAGATGTATTCATCGAAACCGAAATAAAAAGTCAATGAAAAGAGAAATGCTAAGATTTATAAGCAATGGTTTTCTCTCGGCACGATCTCCTCACCCACCAACAATGAATTATTGTTCAAGTTTATGGAAACAAACAAACAAGTCTCTTGTCTCTGTGAATTTTTAAGATCTACTCTAATTCATTGATTTCAACCAGAACACAGTACCTGCAATGGTCAAGTTGTTGGGAGAATTCACAGAGATTGTATAGACCGAAAAAAAAAGTCAATGAAAAGAGAAATCCTAAAAATTTGAAGGGGTAATTTGTGTTACCTCCCATGTAAATATCGTTAATTTACATTACCTCCCCTACAGAAATAAACTTAGCAAAACCTTCCCTCGTCAATAATTCCGTTTATTCCACGTTAGCTGACTCAGCACTAACTTACACGTGGTTTTTATTTTTTGGGGGTAATTTGCGCTACCTCCCCTGTAAAGATTGGTAATTTGCATTACCTCCCCTACAAAAATCCACATGTAAGTCAGTGCTGAGTCAGCTAACTTGGAATAGATGGAATTATTGACGAGGGGAGGTTTTGCTAATTTTATTTCTGTAGGAGAGGTAATGCAAATTAACGATATTTACATGGGAGGTAACACAAATTAACCCAAATTTTAAAGAATTTATAAGCAATGGTTTTTTCTTGGCACGATCTCTTCACCCACCACCAATGACTTATTGTTTATTACAGGTTGGCAAAGAAAACTACTCCTGGATGTTCAAGTTTTACAATTTTCTAACTAGGCTCATGCTCCAGTGCATAATCATGACCCTAAAATGAAAAATAATAAACCAATTGGCAATGAGTGGAGAGGCCCTAAGGATTATAAACCGCAGGATCTTAGGTTGCCCAGACAATGTGGGACTAATAATCTCAACAAAACCCGGATGGAAACTAAAAACATACAGAAAGCAACAATCAATAACACAAATTAAAATTATACTCCTCCTTAATCTCTAGACAACTAGACTCATAATTTGTTCTCTCAATCTACCCTCTAACAATGGGTTCTACAATTTTCCAATTCTCCCAAATTCAACCTTCTCATTCAACAATTCTCTTCCTTGAATCTCCAATTCCTTTGAAATCTTCAACTTCATCATCAGCTCTCTTTTTCACAAGCTTCAACTCTTCAATCTCCTTACTAAGCAGAAGACACAACTGAGTACAAAAAACAAACAAGAAAGATCAACAAATTCCACCGGAAGACTACTAGTCTCTGAAGTTACCTCTCCAATTTCATCTTTTCCAAACCCATCGCAGATGAAAACAAAATTTAAACGTCAAATTTATCTCTGGTGGTTTGTCTGGGACTATAGATACTTGACACTAGTCAACATCTATACTCTATTTTGGATTATTGACTCTGGCCAACACTCTTATAAAGGCTTTTTGATTTCGATCAATGCCCTTACCTTTTATATCATGTTTTTAATGGTATTAGGGGGAAGCCCTTTCGTCTAAGAGCATCTCCAATAATGGGTGTTAAAAATCCTATATGGAATTTTTATTAAGACCCTTATTTTGGAGGATTTACACATAGAGAAAATATAGGACCCCATAACTAATAAACTATCTCCAATATAGTGTAGAAATTTACCCTTAAAAAATCTTATGTGATGAAATCTTAACTGTTTAATCGTATTTTAATTAATTATTAAAAATAAAAAATATGACATGGAGGTCACTGTGAAGGTTTAAAACCTTCAAAATTAATATTTCATCCCTCTTGTTTTGTAGGACCTACTGTTGGAGATGGATTTGTTTTAAATGAAGGTCTAAAATCCTACGTTCATTAAAAATAAATCTTCCATCTTCTATTGGAGATGCTCTAAATGCTTTATCGCGTCTAGTCCTTTACTTATGTCATGTCTCTCCTCTACGACTTATTTTGGAGAAGTTTTATAAAATTAACACTGGTTAATTTTTTTTTCATCTTATCGTTTTTCCGGCTTGTAGGTACAGAAAACCTACCCGCCACGTGGTTCAGCGAGAAGAAACGAAATAAACGAATAGAATTTCGTCAGAAGATATTTTAACCATTTTCGGAGACAAAGCATTTGTGAAAGGTCAAATCAACTGACAGAAATACTTTATTGAAAATTGGATTTGCGAAGTTCAAAGAAACTTTCGTGAAAGTAGATCTGCGAAAAAGAAAAGACTTAACGAAGAAGGAATAATTGCTTAATTCAGCGAAAAAGAAATGATGAGGCGAAGTAAAGTGTTCATAGGAGAAGATATATTGTTGGGAAAGAAATCATGACAGCTGTACCGACAAGTCACCGAGGTTATCGGCGAAAGAGAGGGAAAAACTTTATCGAAATGGTATTGACGAAGTAAAAGGAGAAGTCACATGAATTGTGTGACTTTCCGTGAAGTAAAAATGAGTTGTACTCCACTTTCATATTTGCCTATAAATAGGAACCTTGAGGTAGTGAGAATGGGTTGAGTAATTTGTAATGAGTAAGGCATGCAGAGAGAGAGAGATTTTAAGTTAGTGTTTTATCATTTGGCTCTTGTATCATCATCATCATATTTCTAATAATAATAAGAATTTTGGCTTGAAATCTCATAACCATGTCTTAGAATTCTCACTTAAACTAATTCGGTTATAACTGTGGGATTTCCCGCAGTTACATGGCTCCTTCTGATGAGTATGAATGGGTGGGGAGGGTTTTGACACTGGTCATTTCTCTAGTATCTCTTTCTTTACTATTTGTCAAAACTACTCAAATTACTTTGGTCATGGTTTTATTGTTTTGCTGGCAGTTTCTTTTGAAAGGGCGCTTTTGCATTTGGTCGAGAAATATTAAGATTATCATATACGACTTGCCACATACACATCCTGTTGTCATGTACTTAGTCTTCCTATTCTTTTATTACAACAACTGTAATTTACCTATTCTACAGATTACTAGGACTAGTCTAACTATTCTTCAGCTGCACCTATTCTTCTGCAGTTCCGTTATGTTTTATCATCTATGTACGTATATAATGCTATAAATACATCTCAATGAATACATCTCTACACAGTTGTGAGAGATAGAAAACTTCAAAATCCATATTGCAACATGGTAATCTAGAGCTAGGTTAGTTTTTTTTTTCTTTTAAACTTTCTTTCGTTTCTCTGCAACTGTATCATCATGCCTGGAGAAGATGACACACAAATCCCTCCTTCTACCAGTGAATCAATATCAACACCTAATAGAGATTCAGGTCTTCCTCAATCGAGTCCCTATTATGTGCATCCGGCTGACAACCCAACAACTGTCATCTTTACTCCTCTCCTCACCGATGATAACTACTGCATCTGGGAGAGAGGTATCAGAAAAGCCCTAAGTGATAAAGATAAACTAGGATACATAGGTGGATCCATTCCCAAACCCACAGACCCAACTGATCTCATTCATTGGACTCGGGCAGATGATTTGGTTAGTAGCTGGGTTGAAAACTCTGTTGATCCAGTTATCAAATCCAGTGTCATGAATTTCCCATCTGCACGAGAACAATGGTTAGAAATTAAACACCGTTTTTCTCACAGCAATGCACCAAAACTTTTCGCCTTGAAACAATCAATTTCTTCCCTGAAACAAGAAAATCTCAATGTTGCGATGTATTTCACCCAACTCAAGACTTTGTGGGATCAATTAGACTCATTCAGACCTCTTGTGCCATGCATATGTGGTTCCGGAAAGGATTTTGTAGATCATCACAATCAAGACAGGTCAATGGAATTTCTCCAGGGACTTCATGATCGCTTCTCTGATTTGTGTAGCCAATGCTTGTTGATGGAACCCATGCCGTACGCTTCTGAACTGTACAAACTGGTGAGACAGGAGGAGGAAAAACAAGGTATTAACTCATCCTATGTTACTCAAATTGAATCTGCCACACTAAATGTCTCTCGCAGTGATTCCAACTATGCTCGATCAAATCCGAGATCTTTTTCAAACCCTGGAACCGTGCATATTAATGGCAAGGGTAATAACAAAAGGCAAAGACCTTTCTGCGAGCATTGCAATAAGCATGGTCACACTCAGCTAACTTGCTGGAAACTCAATGGATATCCCAAAGATCCGCCGAGATCAAGAGACAATGCTCCTCCGGCTTATGCTGTTGTTGATGCTGTTCCGTCTTATCCTGCTGCTGCTATTCCTGTGGCACCAGCTGCTCCGAATATCACTGTTTCTCAATATGCAATTGCTTTCACTCCTTGAACCGGATTCATCTGAAACTGGCATAACTTCATATACCAATTTTGCAGGTATTTCACTAACCTGTTCTTCTCCTGTCTGGATTGTAGACAGTGGTGCGACTTATCATATATGCTCTACTCTATCTTGTTTTTCATCTTATACATTATTCATGAACCCAATCACGGTTCAATTGCCAGATGGATCAAATATATCTGTAACTCATACTGGGACAGTAAACTTATCTCCCAATATTCAATTACTTAACGTTTTTCACATTCCAAGTTTTAAATTCAACTTGATCTCTGTAAGTCAACTTACAAGAACAAAAAACTGTTGTATTCAATTCTCACATGAGTCTTGCATCTTCAAGGACCTTCACACGAAAACGAAGATTGGATGGAGTAGGCGAATCGCTGGCCTATATTATTTCAGTTTTCAACCATCAGTTTCTTCTTTTGCTGCAAATAAGCCAGTCGACACATGGCACTGTCGTCTAGGCCATCCAAATATGGACTGTTTCAATTTTTTTGTCTCGCAAATTTCTTTACATTCATTCTTCATTTAAGCACTTATGTGATGTATGCCCCAGGGCAAAACATTCTCGACTTCAGTTTAATAAAAGTGTTTCTTTGTCTAAGCATCCTTTTCAATTGATTCATGCTGATATTTGGGGACCCTTTCTATCCTTTCTTTAACTGGTGCCAAGTATTTTCTTACTATTGTAGATGAATACTCTAGATGTACTTGGGTCTTTTTAATGAAGGTAAAATCTTAAACTTTAAAGTTTCTAAAATATTTTTTTGCTTTTGTTGTCACGCAATTTGGCCTCAAAATAACCAGAATCTCTTCTGGTATTCACTCATTAGTTATTCCACAATTACATACTTTCAGGTCTGACAATGGATCCGAGTTCAAATCGAAAGAACTTCAGTCTTGGTTTATCAAAATGGTATTCTTCATAAAACCAGTTGTGTATATACGCCACAACAAAATGTCATTGTTGAATGCAAGCATCGTCACTTGCTCAATGTTGCACGGTCTTTGCATTTTCAAGCTAATTTACCCATTCAATTTTTGGGAGACTGCATTTTAGCTGCAATATATTTAATCAACAAATTACCAACACCGGTTTTATCTCATAAATCTCCACATGTTACTTCTCAATTTCCAACTAGATTATTCACATCTCCGTGTGTTTGGTTGTCTTTGTTTTGGCAGAAATACACATATCCGTAATAAATTCGATCAACGTGCTAAGCCAGGCGGTTTTATTGGTTATCCACATGGCCAGAAGGGTTACAAAATTTATGATTTGTCATCCAAATCTATGTATGTTTCACGTGATGTGGTGTTTCATGAACACACATTCCCTTTTAAGGATATTTCTCCTTCTCCATCAGTATCTGTTCCTGTTGACACTCAATAGTCTGAGTATTCTTATTATGATTCCATATTTCAGTCACAATCACACAGTAATATTCCAAGTTCTGAGTATTCTTATATTCCATGCTCTCAGCCTCATTATGAGCATTTCGATCATGTAGTGTCTTCTCGAAATTCTGCTGCGCATCAACAAATTGCTACACGTAATTCCATGAGTAGAACATCACCTGTCCATCCGGCAGGACCAATTTCTATTGATACTACTACTCCAACGGTGGTTCCATCACCTGCCATCTTGCCAGGCCAACCATCAACGTCTCTACCTAGTCGAGGTAACTACTTTACACAGCCTCAATCATCCACAATATATTCTCATCCAACTCGTTCTCGTAATCCACCATCATATTTAAAGGATTATCATTGTTTTGCTACTACGGATACATCTGCATCACCGTATCCAATGACAAATTATTTGTTCTTTGATAAATTCACTCCTTCACATCAAGCTTTTTTAGCTTATGTTATTCTCACTGATGAACCAAGATCATTCTCTCAGACAAATAAATATCCCAAATGGCATGCATCCATGGCCAAAGAAATCATTGCTTTGGAAGCTAACAATACTTGGATTTTAGTATATTTACTACCTGGTAAAACAGCCATCGGATGCAAATGTGTTTTTAAAATCAAGTTCAATGCTGATGGCACCATTGAACGTTACAAGTCTCGACTAGTAGCCAAAGGCTACACCCAACAAGAGGTTATAGACTACTATGATACTTTTGCACCAGTAGCTAAGTTGGTTACTGTTCGTGTCTTATTATCTATTGCAGCTATTAAAGGATGGTCTCTTCATCAACTTGATGTCAACAATGCGTTTCTTCAAGGAGATCTGGATGAAGATATTTACATGAAAATTCCACCAGGTATGGCACGTCTAGGTGAGTCTAAAGTTTTCAAACTCAAAAAGTCTCTCTATGGTTTAAAGCAAGCCTCTCGTCAATGGTTTGCAAAACTTTCTTCCGTTTTATTATCTGAAGGTTTTACCAAATCATTATGTGATAACTCTCTTTTCACATATCATCGAGGTACAACCTCTATTTTTGTTCTTGTCTATGTTGATGATATTATTATCACTGGCACAGATGATAATTTCATCGATTCTCTCAAATTGCGTCTCGCTTCTCATTTTTAAATCAAGGATCTTGGTTGTTTGAAGTATTTTTTGGGCATTGAAGTTTCTCACTCATCCAAGGGTATATTTCTCTGTCAAAGAAAATATATTCTTGATATCCTTAAGGATTTTGGCCTCACAGGGGATCGTACATCGGCTTTTCCAATGGATGCAAAGCTCAAGTTGCTTCCTACAGATGGTACGGAATAACCTGATCCAAGTTGCTTTCGTCGTTTAATAGGTCGTTTGTTATATCTAACAGTAACACGACCAGATATTACATACTCAGTTAATTATCTAAGTCAGTTCTTGCAACATCCAAGATCCGCTCATATGGATGCTGCTTATCGAATTTTAAGATATCTCAAGGGAACAATTGGACATGGCATATTCCTGTCTTCATCAAGTTCGCCTTCAATTCATGGTTATACAGACTCTGATTGGGCAGGCTGTCCTATGACTCGACGTTCTACCACTAGATATTTTGTTACTTTAGGTTCCAGTCCTATTTCATAGAAATCTAAGAAATAGCCCACTGTGCCGCGTTCATCAGCTGAAGCTGAATATCGGGCTTTGGAAAATCTAATAGCAGAGCTTCAATGGTTAGTTTATCTCTTCAAAGACTTGCATTTTACATGTCCTCTTCCTATCACTGTTTCCTGTGATAGTCAAGCAGCAATTCGCATTGCTCAAAATCCTGTATTTCATGAATGTACTAAGAACATTGAAATTGTTTGTTATTATGTTCGTGAAAAGATTTTGGGTGGATTAATTTTACCACGCCATCTTCCATCCTCTGATCAGCTGGCTAATATTTTCACAAAACCGTTGGGAGCTCCACAGTTTGGTCGTCTAGTAGGCAAGTTGGGCGTTCGTTCAGGATCTCCCACTCCAACTTGGGGGGGGGGGGGGTGGTATTAAGATTATCATGTACGACTTTCCACATACACATCCTGTTGTCATGTACTTAGTCTTACTATTCTTTTGTTACAACAACTGTAATTTACCTATTCTACAGATTACTAGGACTAGTCTAACTTCAGCTGCACCTATTCTTCTGCAGTTCCGTTATGTTTTCTCATCTATGTACGTATGTAATTGTTTATGGGTGAAAACTACTCCTGCCGGATTTGGTAATTTGGGGTGTGTGGATGAGGAATGAATCTAAACCCTAAACAAATGCACTGCGCGGTGAGTGCTTGTAGATTCGGAGATCAATCGTGTGCAAGTCCGGCCTAAACCAAGAAATGGCCGTTCCGGACTTGTTTCGGTCACAAAGTGAAGGAGATGGGGTTGATCTTAGGGAGGAAGCGAAGGTGTTGAGATTGTGAAGGTGCAGACTTGCTTATGACTTGCAACAGGAAAGTGAACAAACTTACGATTGGTGTAAGCAGGCTCTGGGTGTTTTCTTGTTGTTTTTTCTCTGTTCTTTGGAAATAGGGCGGAGAACCTATTTATACAAGTCATTGAGTCTTATTCACGTCTCTCATAGGAAGTGAAGGAAGTGGAGTGATGGAGTAGTGGAGTTGTGCGTTGGTGATACATGACCAGCCTTGCCCACTTCTCCTGTTCATCTCCAATCGTCCATGTCTTCCTAACACGTTCTTGTGATGGGGCGTTGCACGCCGCACGCTGTAAACCGTGAGACCAATACCCAAAGTATATATCCCCTAGTTTGTGACATGATTGATGTCTGGAATGTGTGGATCGTGGATCCACGAAAGATTGCATGTAATGCTGAATTGAATAACTGCGTTATTCAAGAAGTTGATACTTGTGAAGTATCGTGTGTATTTTATGCAGGTACTGCATCATGGTGTGGTAAAGTGACGGGTAATGACGCCTTACTGACCAATTAACTCCTGACCAGGTTGTATAACCAGTCGGTGAAGTTGGACGGATGAGATGATCTTTGAGACACTCATCTACGACCGTTAATGAAATTAGGGTTTTGAAGAGGTGCGCAGGCATCACTCTTCAGCTTGGTCGAAACCAAGCATGGGAAGGATTTCAGAGAGGACCGACCGGGCGTCCTTGTAGATAACATGCCGGTGTACACGTCCATATATCACTATCCCATGAAGGTGCGATCTAGGCCACTCAATTTGACCGGCAAAGAGGAGTGGTTGAGATCGATTTTGCAATAGGAATTTGATCTGCAAAAAGCCGCGCACCATGCTCTTTCCGTAGCGTGTTCCAAGACGATCTAACTTGGCCGTCTTGGCCGATTAGTTTGACGTGAAGATGGTAAGCCGGTGTTCACGCCTACACCTGATTATCCATGAAAACGTGATTCGAACCACTCAAATCGTCCGTGAAGTTGAGCGGTCGAGATTAGTTTGCGGTTTGGGAGGTGTGACCACGCAAGTTTGGACGTGCGTTTTGGGATGGCTGGCATGATATGCCTTGGCCGATCAAGTGAGGGGATAGACGGCCCACGGTGGTCATGCTTTTGGTATGACCAGGACCTACTTAATCTAATCTGTGACCCTCCATTCGTGCTCCGAGAAGATGGACGCTCGTGATGGCTTGAAACCCTAATTTTGGCTTTCATAGCCGTGTGACCATGCTCCCTTTTGGCGTCTGGTGGGACGACCAACCATGGTTGGTCCCGATCGATTGGTCAAGTACGTGGCGGGCCCATGGTGATCGTGTTGACATGCTCGGGGCCCTTTGAGTCTACATCTACACCTCCATCTATACCTGCGAAGATGGATGGTTGAGCGCTTTGCGACACATGTAATATGCCGCAAACCCTAATTTAGGTTTTCCATCCATAATGCTTGGTATGAACGTTTTTGGCAAGCTAGGCCAATGGCCGACCATGCGGCCTGCGGTGGGTATCCCATACCGCTTGGGGGTGATGAAATTGATCTTGGTCATCCAATCATGCTTATGGAGTTGGATGACTGTGATCATATCCGGACTGATACGGTCAGTGATAGGTGTAGAATACACCATATTTAATTTCTAGTATTTATGCTTTCTTTGCGAGTTTTCTTGTAAATTATGTATCTTATGTGTGCTTTTGAGTTTATTAGGTGCAATGGAGTCATTTGGAGCAAAAAGACCAATTGGAACTCGTTCAAATACAAGATGGTTGGCTTTCTGCCATCGGCAGTTGAGAACGATCAATAACAGGGATTGATGGCAGTAGGGTTTCAACTCCGTGATAACAGTAACGCGGGGACGGAGCTACGGCCAACCTAGGGGTGGCTCCCGCCTCCCCAGAAAAACCTATAATCTCTGAAGAGTCCTTCAAAATTCCTACTATTTGTTCAAAAAAATTGTGATTCGCCCCCCTTAAATAAATTTTTTATAGTTTAGCCCCCCGTGTATGGAATTCCTAACTCCGTCCCTGAACAGAACATTGGGTTTTGTCGTGAACCAGTGGTGATGATGGTTCAGTGAGATTATGCCGGTGATTAAGAAGAAATAAGAGATTAAGAAAGTGAGATTATGCCGGTGAGATTATGTCGTGAATAGTGGTGGTCCTTGCCATTGATAGTGACGAGAAGATTATGAAGAATAATACTCGGAGTTATGCTGTGGTTACGGTGGAACTATAGTGAGGCAGAGGCAGAGATGGAGTTGAATAGCAGAGTGTGAGAGATGAAACGAAAGGGTCATTGAGATGATTGGTTGCGATTGAGACTCGTGTTTCGGTGGATGAGCTCGTTGGTAGAAATGATTCATGGGTTTTAGGAATCGGTGGTCTTTATCGTCGATCGGCTAATGGTGATGGCAATCTTTGAGATGGAGGAAAGCTCTCGATAAAAAGTTAGGCACAGTGTTACTGGCATAACAGCCATCATTGGTTGTGACTAGCTGCAACAGGAAAGAAGAATAATGAAGAATATGTGGATTGAATGATTGAAGAAGGAGAAGTCTCGCTAGTTGATGACAAACTGGTGATTTGAGTTCGAGAGGGAAGATGATGGGATGTTGATCAATGGAACTTGAGGTTGTTGCCGGAGGCGGCTTTGCCATTCATTATCGGCAGTGGTGATTGAAGTTTGCTTTGATGATGGCTCGATGGAAATATGAAGAGAGGCTGGCTATGAATGAGTTTGGCTCGAGTTTAAGGGACTGTTGCCGATTAATGGCATGGAAGTCATGGAGTTCGAACGACGAAGGGACTGTTAGGAGCTAGAGGTTTTGTTGGTTGCTATCTGATGAAGTTCGTGTTCAGGGATGACAGGTTACGAAGAAAAGATGGTTGTTATTCGCGTTTGGTTAGCCTCCATGGATGATCGAACTCAAGGTGGGCTGCTACCATTATCGATGATGCCGAGATGTTACGAAGGGTGAGAAGAGCTCGGGAAGGTTTGGGTTGAGTTTGGGGCGAGAGTAAGCTCGAGCGGTTCACGACCAATGCTAGATGTTGTCGAACCAAGTGTACATGCCTTGAGAAATAGGAGGTGGACGGAGATCCTCAAACACGTAGTTGAGTTGTGGTTTCGACTTGGGCTGGATTATTCGGTATTAGACGCAAGCCCACTTGGATGTTCATGCGACCTTTCTCCGGCCCAAGATTTGCGAAGGATATTGGTGTTTAGGCGAGTTTGGCAACCTACTTTGCACGGGAAGTCATGCACGGGACACAATTCTTAAGGAGGTGCAATTTCCTATTTTTACTAGGTTTCCTAGTTTCTTCAAGGAGAGATTACAAAACTCTATATATAGAGAATTCTAGGCACAATTTGGATATCATATATCTTTGAGGATTCTTTTTGGCCTCTACTTTATTCTAGGGTTTAGAACCATGAAGTCTTTTCTCTTTCTTCTTGTTATGAACTCCTTGAATATGAGTACCTAATTATCTTTTGGTTATGGAATAGTTGGATTTCACAAAGCATGATTCTTTGGTTCAATATATTAGTTTTGTCTCATATTATCGTTTATGATTCACCATGAATATTGTTACATGATTTGGATGCTTGTTTAGTCGAGTCGCGAGTCGATTGAGTTTGCTTTCATCTCTATTACTAGATTAGGGTTATTATACGCAAAAGTGATAATTCCGGATTGCAAGTAGCATAAATATGATTATAGTTTGTAGTGATATATTCTTATGATCATATGTGAGTTATAACCTTTGTTAAATCGGATTAGTGCGCTTTCCACGTTCGATTGCTTTGATTGGCTTTGATTTCATAGAACTTAACGCATCTAGGGAATTAAACTTGATTAGTGCTTTTACACGTTAGGTTGTTCCTTTAGGTAGAATTCATATTCGCATCTTTTAATGTGTTTGTTGATGACATGAGGAGGTTTGCGGGATATTCTTGCGATCAAGGTATTCTAGGGTCTTTGATAAAAGTTGAGATTAAAATATCAATTCTAGTTATTGTGTGAAAACATGTTTGTGAATGAAAACGAAATCCATGACCAATACTTTCTTATCCTTGATTTGATTTGTTTGCTTATTTTCTTTATTTGTTTTATTTAGTTTATTATAATCACAAAACTACCTGGGTGTTATTTATAGGGAACCGAAACAATTTGACAACCTAGACCTCTCTGTGGATCGATCCTTTCTTGCCCTTGCTATATTTATATTTTGAGAGTAAGAAAGTGTAATTTATTTTTGACGCTACGACCGCGATCAAATTTTGAGCGTCATGTCGGGAGGCGTGTTGTAATTGTTTTTGGTTTCTTATTTTTTGTATTTAGTTTTTTTTTTTTTTTTTTTCTTATTTTCTGGGTTTTAACCGTAGTTTTGAGAATCTTATTTCAGGTGCTTATTTCGATGGAAGGAGCATATTGGAACAATGGATACGGTTTTCAACAATCTCAACAATACGACAACTACCAATTCCATGGGTATAATCAAAACCAATTCATTGGTTATGACCAATATTCCATGGAACTGGTGGTTTTCCTCAACAACCTTATGGCAAGGGAACAACCACAAGGATGGGAGGATTCTTATGCTTGTGAACAAAAGTCTCTAACTTTATAGACAAAGTTTCCACCTTTTACAAGAGGAATTTCAAAAGCTAAAGAGACTACAAACGAGCAACTCCAAGAACTTCGTGAAGGTATGACTATCTTGCTAAGAGGCATTGATCAATACAAGGAAGATATGGATAATTCTAATGTGCATATGGTTTGTGATGAATATTTGATTGATGCTAATGTTGAAAAAGGCCAATCCTTGGGCACTTTCAGAGATAATTGTGTAGTTAACTCGACTCTTGATCGTAATAATGATCATTCACCTATTCAAAAGGATGAGTTAGAGATAAGTAACACTAAATTCAGCGAGGAACAATCTTATGTTGACTATGATAGTGATGGTGATTATGATACATTGCTTGAAACAACTCATGGTGACATCTCCGAGGAGTATTTTTGGGATCAAGATGAAGATGAAGAGGAATATGTCGGCACTTGTGTAGATTACTCAAGCATTGATCTTAATAATGATCAAGAGCCTATTCAAAGGGTGGAGCTTGAGGATGATGCATTTTTGAGTGTTCTAAAAAGTTTCTTATAATAAAATTTGGATCCGCAAAGAGTATGTGCCTTACAACAAAAAGGAGTGTGTTGAGAATGAGACCGTATGACCAATATTGTGGAAGACCCAATTGAGCTTGCAAATGATTGTAATGATGATGTTTATGTCGATACGTTGGTTAGTAAACGGACGAAGAATGGTTGCAAGGTTTAATAGAGGACCATGATATACATGAGGTGAATAATTCACTTGAGTTTTTCAAGGATGAAGAGGATTAGTGATACAAGAGATTGTGCAAAGTTTATCTAACCCTTTACTATTGTTTCTTCTCCTTTACCTCTTCTTGGTTTGAATGTATGTGCTTCGAGAATATTGTTGGATGACTTTGTTTCTCGATTTCCTCCATTAGAGATACTTGATTCTCATACTATGCAGGTTATGGAACAAGAAACCGTGGAAGTACCCGATTTCTATATTCTTTATACACTTCCAAGTGTGGATAAGAATAAGTGTGGGGGAAGCTTTTATCGGTTCATAGCTTCACTTTTGCTTTATTGTACTAATATTTGTGCGAAGCTAGTGTTTGAAAAACAGGTGCTATGGAAGGATCCCCAAGTTTTCAGATTATTGGTGTATGGGGAATGAATCTTACAAGAAGCTAAGTCGGGTAAATGGACTTTAAAACAAGCGCTAAGTGGGAGGCAACCCACCGGTTTTGTATCTCTTATCCTTTTGCATTTTATTTTTGTTTAGTTTATTTATTTTTACTGTTTTCATATCATATTTGCATCCCCATGTTTAATTTCATTGAGTCCGTAATCTATCTTAGAAGAGAATTATGACGAATACCTTTTCGTCGAAAATTTCAGACTTCTTGCTGTAGTTCAGTCCAGAGACCATAACTGTCAGACCGTTTATCAAAACACTGTGAAATTTTGACACTGTGTAGAAAACACGTAGGTGAACAACTTTTGTGAAATGGAGTTTTTCCAAATTTTACCAATTTGCACAGTTTTTGCGTTTTATCTGCTGTTACGTCAGAATTCAGAACTTTCGGTTTTACATTGAGGACAATGTGAAGTTTAAGTGTGGGGGAGCATTTATATGTTTGTATAGTTTGTTTTAGTTTGCTTTATGCCTTTAAAAAAAAAAAAAAAAAAAAAAAAAAAAAAAAAAAATTCAGAAAAATAGAAAAAAACCAAGAAAAAAATTTGTGCTTTTTGAACTCCGAAATCTAGAAACTTGTGCTTTTAGGATGACACCATTAGTGGATGGAACCATTTGAATGCGGGGAGTTGAGGAACCAATTAACTAAAAGGGACGAACATAGCTCATGAATCATAAATACCATGATAGTTGTTACCATATCTTTAGATATCACCATATTTCCATTTTATTTTTTTCCACATTTATCTATTGTTCTCTCTAAGTGCTTTGGTAGGTCACTAAAAATCGACGTGTTATTACTTGCTAGGATAAAATAGAGTGATTGAGTTACTAGAAAAGAAAGAAAAAAAAATGATGAAAAAATATATATATGAAAAAAAAAAAAAATATATGAAAAAAAAAAGAAGAGACCGACCAATTAGACCAAAACGGAATAAAAAGACACTTTGGAATAGCAAGTATGTGTGAAACGTAGTCCCCTGTCTAAAATCGCCTAAACAAGCGTGGAATGCAGGATCCAAGGCAACTATCATGTACTAGCGACCAAGAAGCATGCGCTTGGATCTAAAAGATCTAATCATGCCGTCTTTAAAAAAAAAAAAGAGAAATTGGATCTAGTTTGATCCAATCATTTAAAAAAAAAAGAAGAAATTATTATTGTATTTGAATAAAGTCACTCTTGGTTCCCTTTGTATATGCCAATTGATTTGATGTAGCATTCAAGACGAGAAGTAGCTCAATCAATAGATTAGGGACATCTTAGCGGTGACCTTCAGACAGAGCATGGAAACATCAACACTATGAATATTAGCAACATCTACATCTATATCCATCTTCTTAATCTTTTCATTGTGATTGTGGTTTGTTAGTTTCCGAGTATTGTAGCTTGTTGTTATCTAATTAGAGTTTATTTAACTAATAATTGAATTGAATTTGCAAGGTACCTTCTCCCGTATTTTGGATTGGATTTCATTGATTTGTCACAAATAGACGGAGTTTGAAATACTAGGTTTTGTAGGTATATCTCTAGTAAACCTTCACGAGACTATAACTCGTCCACTAGGGACACCTAGGAGTTTAAAAGGCTTGTTATTTTATGCTAAAATTAATCAGTAGCCTCGGCGACACGGAGTTGTATGTATCTTTTTGAATTTATTTTGTTTGATTTGCTCGAGGACTATCAAAGTCTAAGTGTGGGGAATTTGATAGGTGTAGAATACACCGTATTTAATATCTAGTATTTATGTGCTTTCTTTGCGAGTTTTCTTGTAAATTATGTATCTTATGTGTGCTTTTGAGTTTATTAGGTGCAATGGAGTCATTTGGGAGCAAAAAGACCAATTGGAACTCGTTCAAATACAAGATTTCTACTTCTCGCCGTGAAGAGGACGAAAGACGAAGCTAATGGCGAAAGAATGAAGTCAATCACGTGCGTATATGAAAAAATCTAGAAGCATTGGAACCAAAAGCCAAGAAATTGCTCGAAAAGTAGAGAACCTACGTAATCAAGCACGGGCACCATACGGTGCTGGGGCTGTCATCTGCCATATTTTCATTTTATTACTCACGACCGGTTTTCTGGTTCGACCGATGAAATCTTTGTTATAATGGTGGTTAATCGAACATCAAGGAAGAATGAGTGTTTATCTTTGACGGCGAACGATGGAGAGAGTGGCGGATGGTTAGCTTGTCGCCGCTTCAGCCGATTGAAGCGATCAATAACGTGGTTGATGGTGGGTTTCAACTCTGTGATAACGAGAACATTGGTTTTGTCGTGAGCAGTGGTGATGATGGTTCAGTGAGATTATGCACAGTGAATTAAGAAGAAATAAGAGATTAAGAGTGAGATTATGCCGGTGAGATTATGTCGTGAATAGTGGTGGTCCTTGCCATTGATAGTGATTTAAAAGATTATGAAGAATAATACTGGAGTTATCTGGTTACTGGAACTATAGTGAGGCGAGGCAGAGATGGAGTTGACAGCAAAGTAGAGAGATGAAAAACGAGCAGGTCATTGAGATGATTGGTTGCGATTGAGACTCGTGTTTAGGTGGATGAGCTCGATTGTTGAAATGATTCAGTGGGTTTAGAACTGGTGCTGTCGCTGATCGGCTAATGGTGATGGCAATCTTTGAGATGGAGGAAAGCTCTCGATAAAAGTTAGGCACGGTGTTCTTGGCATAACAGCCATCATTGTTGTGACTGTTTACCATGGGGAAAGAAGAATAATGAAGAATATGTGGATTGAATGATTGAAAAGGAGAAATGCAACATAGTTGATGACAAAGGGATCGGCTTGAGTTCGAGAGGGAAGATGATGGGATGTTGATCAATGGAACTTAAGGTTGTTCTTTGGAGCTTTGCCATTCATTATCGGCAAATGGTGATTGAAGTTTCTTTGTGATGATGGCTCGATAGAAATATGAAGAGTGGTGGCTATGAATGAGTTTGGCTCGAGTTTAAAGGACTCAATTGCGATTAATGGCATGGAAGTCATGGAGTTGAATGTGAAGGGACTGTTAGGAGCTAGAGGTTTTGTTGGTTCTTTCTCGATGAAGTTCGGGGATGACGGATTACGAAGAAAAGATGGGTTGTTATTGCGTTTGGTTAGCCTTCCATGGATGATCGGAACTCATAAAGGGTCGCTACCATTATCGATGATGCGAGGAGAGATGTTACGAAGGGTTGAGAAGACTCGGGAAGGTTTAGGTTGAGTTTGGGGCGAGAATGGCTCGAGCGGTTTCACGACCAATCTTGATGTTGTCGAACCAAAGTGTACATGCCATGAGAAATATAGGAGGTGGACGGAGATCCTCAAACACGTAGTTGAGTTGTGGTTTCGAGCTTGGTGGATTATTCGGTACAGACGAAGCCCACTTGGATGTTCATCGCACCTTTCTCCAGCCAAGATTTGCGAAGGATATTGGTGTTTAGGCGAGTTTGGCAACCTACTTTTGCACGGGAAGTCATGCACGGGACACAATTCTTAAGGAGGTGCAATTTCCTATTTTTGCTAGGTTTCCTAGTTTCTTCAAGGAGAGATTACAAAACTCTATATATAGAGAAGCCTAGGCACAATTTGGATATCATATATCTTTGAGGATTCTTTTTGGCCTCTACTTTATTCTAGGGTTTAGAACCATGAAGTTTTTTCTCTTCTTTATTGTTATGAACTCCTTGAATATGAGTACCTAATTATCTTTTGGTTATGGAATAGTTGGATTTCAAAGCATGATTCTTTGATTCAATATATTAGTTTTTGTCTCATATTATCGCTTTTATGATTCACCATGAATATTGTTACATGATTTGGATGCTTG
>JAJJWW010015128.1:0-144235 GCA_023531295.1 Papaver armeniacum
TGCAACTTCCTCTCACTCCATATTTTCAAATGTTGATCATCTTCCATTAACTCACTCAACCAAACCACATGTAGTTGTTGTTCCCAATTGTAAGATTAAGTAATGCCTTCCTCCCAAATTCTTATGTTGTTCCCATTTCCCATTTTCCAAACTATGTTATCTCTTACAAGGTGTGCCTCTTTGAAAATGTTTTTCCAAACCCATGAAGCAGATTAACGGCACTTACAACTTTGGTGGAGGAAATTGTTTTCTATAAATACTTGTGCTTAAACACTTGAGAACATAACGCTTTTGGCTCATTCAACGTCTCCAACTTACCTTAGCCAACATTGCAGAGTTAAAGAGCTTTAAGTTGAGAAAACCTAAACCCCTTAAGCTCTTTGGTATACACATATCAGTACAACCTTTAAGATAAACACCTTTGCTTCCCTCTTTATCTTTTCCCCCAAAAAAATCTCTTTGGAGCTTGTTAATCTTGTCAATAATGGCTACTAGGATTTTAAAGCTATTCATTTGGTAGATCGGAACGGTGGAAGTAGAGGCTTGAATCATTACCACTTTACCAGCTTCTTTTCGACTATAGTTAAAGCTAGAATGTTAGTTAAAGCTATTGTAACTCTGGAGCTTAGTTTTCGACTCTCAAATCAAGACCAATAAAAGACTGAGTTTTAGAAACATGGGTCAAAAGTGGGGATCCTAAGTATTTGTCAGTGATAGATATTTCCTTAACACCTAGAATGTTAGTGACACTATCAATGACTGACCGATGGGTATTTTTGTTAAAGAAAATGCCAGATTTTTTGAAATTAATCAGTTGACCTGATTCTTTACTTAACTCAGCGAAAAGTTTAAAAATATTGGACCCTTCCTCACTAGATGCTGATGTGAAGACAATCAGGTCATCATGGAAGAGTAAATGAGAGATAGATGGGGCATTAGGTCCAACCCGAATGCCATGAATAAGACCATTTGTCTCAGCATTTGAAAGGGTCCTAGATAACACTTCCATACAAATTATAAACAGATAGGGTGACAGTGGGTCACCCTGTCTAACATCTCTAGAAGGTGTGAATCTTTCACCGGGAACGCCATTTATCAAAACAGAAGAAGTGACTGTGACGAACCGGAAAATTACGCCTTTGGTGCGTTGCCCCGTAGGCCGTAACTCCCCCGATGCGCCATGATAAAGCTACGATCCGGGACTCATCCCCAGGAAAATGCACGTCCATCTGCCCTTTCAAGCATGCTCGTGGAGCATGATGCAGCTATCTTAGCTTCCACACCGTTCCAAAGTCACCCTCGTCCGCAGAAGGGTTTCAGGCCATAAGGCCAACGCCAAATGCATTTTTCATGCATCTCTGGCTTTGCCTTTACATATGGAATTCATCACTGAATTTCCTATCTAGCTGAGCAACAGTCGTATTGTCGTGTCTTATACAGGCTTAAGCCTTGGACTTTGGCGTAGGCCGCACCAAGCCCTTGATATTTCCTACATTACCTCGCTTACCAACTCTTTATAACTTGATAGGAAGTATGAGCTACTATTTTCTGGCATGCAACATTCCTCATCAAGTATGGCCGCAATCATCTCTTGCCTCGAGCTACCGAGCTTAGATGATATGAGGGGCCAACGTGCTGGACCGGAAATACTGCAACTCATTGCGGCTGCCTACGTACCCTTCCCTACTCTAAAGGGATCAAGCACAGACCGTAGTTCATCACGAAGGGACAAGCAACTTATTCCAAATCGTTTCCAAGCAACAGTGGTAATGGCCTAGTCTGTATAGGCCGTTCCGTCAAATACATCCAAGTGATGCATCATCGAGTCCGTGGAATGGCATAGTGATGCCTCTGCATCATATTCTCCATTCGTAAGGCTATGAGACTAAGAATGAGGCCTGAGCATCATTCATACCGTTCTGGCCAAGCTATGAAGCTTACTTGGTACATAGTCCGCATATGCACCTTCAACCAGCTACCCCTCCCCATATATGTCGTAATGGAATTTCTACAAGTATGGAAAGGGGACCAAAAATCTTTCATCAAATCCTTGTTTACTATTCATGGCCGTTGCCATGTATTTTCCTGAATAACATGCCAAGATGGTTGTACATTGATTCGGCTCACATGCCGGTTCCTATGCCGGAGGATGGCTGAACATTTCCCGAGCCAAACCCGATGGAGGGCCGTGATGGCCGTAGTTCCGACTTTGTCCCATAGGCCACACCAATGTCCAGCCGTGATGGCTGTATATTACTAACCCGATCTCCAGCCATGTTGGTTTCCATCACCAACCCGATGTCCGGCCATGTTGGTCGTACATATCAACTTCGATGTCCAGCCATGTCGGCTGTACATTTTCAAGGTCATCTACCCAACTGACCTAATGCATCATTTGATACAAGATTGGATCCTAGACAATAATGCTTCCAACCAATGCCATATTGGCCTTAGACAATATGCATATGCGATGTGCCTTACTTGGCACTAGATATGGCCCAGGGCCAAATGCATCTCACCATGCAAAGAGAGCTTTGGATGAAGCTTCATCAGAAGCAAATGGCGCATCTTTTAGCATGCGCCATGCTAAAAACACGGGGTGTTACATTATCACACCCTTCAATGAATTTCGTCCCCCAAATTCAACACCAAAACTATTGAGGACAATCTCTTCGAGTTGGATTTCCTGAGCAAAATTCCCATACTAGATGCTCAGAAATCACGGGTTTCTTCAAGTTGTCATGAACACAATTTAGACCTTCTGAGCACATGTCCCATGCCACCTGACCAGGAATCCAAAGTGCCCACAACAATACCAAGAATCGCAATTGGCCAGTGCCAAGAGGATATCTCAATCAGGTATCCTGAATGTGCATCCCATACAATGCAAAACTTAATGCAACATTGTGAGGACCAATCTCTAATGCCAGTGCAGTGGGATGCAAGCCACCATCCCTGACGGATTTACCGGGTTGCCACTCGTAAGTGGGATGCTAGCCGAGCCTGACAACGCACACCCATGGACAGTGCCAACGTGTGGGGATGATCAGTCCCATTGTCTACCCACCGTCCCAGACGGTATTACGGATACTCGTAAGTGGGGTGCCACATAGGCCTGGAAAACTCACAGTACTTATACAACCTCAACCCGATTTGCAAAGTAACTGGCCCAGCAGTTACAAACTCTTTCCCGCGCAGAAGTTGGCCTACTCCCAAACTTTAAGTTTTCCGTTAAGGAAAATACTTATGGACAAGTCCACTCCGCACAGTCCAAGATTTATCTCGGAACTTGCTCTGATACCAACTGTGACGGACCGGAAAATTTCCCCGCAAGCCGTAACTCCCCCGATGCGCCATGATGAAGCTACGATCCGGGCCTCATCCCCAGGCAAATGCACGTACATCTACCCTTGCAAGCATGCTCATGGAGCATGATGCAGCTATCTTAGCTTCCACACCGTTCCAAAGTCACCCTCGTCCGCAGAAGGGTTTAAGGCCATAAGGCCAATTCCAATGCATTTTTCATGCATCTATGGCTTTGCCTTTACGTAGGGAATTTATCACTGATTTCCTATTTAGCTGAGCAACCGTCGTATTGCCGTGTCTTATCCAGGCTTAAGCCTTGGACTTTGGCGTAGGCCGCACTAAGCCGTTGCCATTTCCTACGTTACCTCGCTTACCAACTCTTTTAACTTGATAGGAAGTATGAGCATCCATTTGCTGGCATGCAACATTCCTCATCAAGTATGGCCGCAATCATCTCTTGCCTCGAGCTACCGAGCTTAGATGATATGAGGGGCCAACGTGCTGGACCGACAATTCTGTAACTTATTGTGGCTGCCTACCTACCCTTCCCTACTCTTAAGGGATCAAGCACATACCATAGTTCATCACGAAGGGACAAGCAACTTATTCCAACTCATTTTCTAAGCCGTGGCCAAGCAACAATGGTAATGGCGTAGTCCGTATAGGCCGTTCCGTCAAATACATCCAAGTAATGAATCATCGAGTCCGTGGAATGGCATAGTGATGCCTCTGCATCATATGCTCCTTTCGTAAGTCTACGCGACTAAGAATGAGGCCTGAGCATCATTCATACCGTTCCGGCCAAGCTATGAAGCTTACTTGGTACATAGTCCGCATATGCACCTTCAACCAACTACCCCTCCCTATATATGTCTTAATGGAATTTCTACAAGTATGGAAAGAGGACCAAAAATCTTTCATCAACTCCCCGTTTACTATTCATGGCCGTTGCCATGTATTTTCTTGAATAACCGGCCAAGATGGTTGTACATTCAGTTCTGGCTCACATGCCACTTCCTATGCCCGGCCAGGATGGCTGAACATTTCCCGAGCCAAACCCGATGAAGGGCCGTGATGGCCGTATTTCCGACTTTGGCCCATAGGCCACACCAATGTCCAGCCGTGATGGCTGTAAATTACCAACCCTATCTCCAGCCATGATGGCTGTCCACTGCCAACCCTATGTCCAGCCATGTTGGTTGTACATATCCAACTCGATGTCCATACATATACAACTGGATGTTCAGCTATCTCGGCTGTACATTTTCAAGGTCATCTACCCAACTGACCTAATGCATCATTGGCAGCAAGATTGGCTCTTGGCCAATGTAGCTTCCAACCAATGCCATATTGGCCTTAGCCAATATGCATATGCGATGTGCCTTACTTGGCACCAGATATGGCCCCAGGGCCAAATCTCACCATGCAAAGGGAGCTTTGGATGAAGCTTCATCACAAGAAAATGGCGCATCTTTTAGCATGCTCCATGCTAAAAACACGAGGTGTTACATTATCACACCCTTCAAAGAATTTCGTCCCCGGAATTCAAAACCAAAACTATTGTGGACAATCTCTTCGAGTTGGATTTCCTGAGCAAAAGTCCCATACTAGATACTAAGAAATCACGGGTTTCTTCAAGTTGTCATGAACACAATTTAGACCTTCTGAGAACATGTCCTATACCACCTGCCCAATAATCCAAAAGTGCCTACAACAATACCAAGAATCGCAATTGGCCAGTGCCAAGAGGATATCTCGACCAGGTATCCTGAATGCGCATCCCATACAACGCACACAGAAGTCCCTAAAGTTCACATGGTTGGAAGATGTCATCGAAATGACAATACAAGAATTAACGCAACACTATGAGGACCAATCTCTAATGCCAGTGCATTGGGATGCAAGCCACCGTCCGTGACGGATTTACCAGGTTGCCACTCGCAAGTGGGATGCTATCCGGGCCTGACAACGCACACCCATGGCCAGTGCCAACATGTGGGGATGATTAGTCCCATTGTCTACCCACCATCCCAGACAGTCTTCCGGATGCTCGTAAGCGGGGTGCCACTGAGGCCTGGCAAACTCATAGTACTTATATAAGCTCAACTCGATTTGCAAAGTAACTGGCCCAGCAGTTACAAACTCTTTCCGTGCAGAAGTTGGCCTACTCCCAACTTTAAGTTTTCAAGATTAAGTAAAATACTTGTCGACAAGTCCCTCGCATGAGTCCAAGATTTATCTCGGAACTTGCTCGATACCAACTGTGATGGACCGGGAAATTACGCCTTTGGCGTGTTGCCCCGCAGGCGTAACTCCCCCGATGCATCATGATGAAGCTACGATCTGGGCCTCATCCCCAGGTAAATGCACGTCCATCTTCCCTTGCAAGCATGCTCGTGGAGCATGATGCAGCTATCTTAGCTTCCACACTGTTCCAAAGTCACCCTCATCTGCAGAAGTGTTTAAGGCCATAAGGCCAATGCCAATGCATTTCATGCATCTCTGGCTTTGCCTTTACGTAGGGAATTCATCACTGAATTTCCTATCTAGCTGAGCAACCTTCGTATTGCCGTGTTTTATCCAGGATTAAGCCTTGGATTTTGGCGTAGGTCGCAACAAGCCCTTGCCATTTCCTACGTTACCTCGCTTACCAACTCTTTATAACTTGATAGGAAGTATGAGCATCCATTTGCTGCAATGCAACATTCCATATCAAGTATGGCCGCAATCATCTCTTGCCTAGAGCTACCGAGCTTGGATGATATGAGGGGCCAACGTGTTGGACCGGCAATGCTGCAACTCATTGCGCCTGCCTACGTACCTTTTCATATTCTAAAAGGATCAAGCACAGACCGTAGTTCATCACGAAGGGACAAACAACTTATTCCAACTCGTTTGCTCGTCCGTGGCCAAGAAACAGTGGTAATGGCCTAGTCCGTATAGGCCTTTCCGTCAAATACATCCAAGTGATATGCATCATCGAGTCCGTGGAATGGCTTAGTGATGCCTCTGCATCATATGCTCCATTCGTAAGGCTGCGACTAAGAATGAGGCCTGAGCATCATTCATACCGTTCCGGCCAAGCTATGAAGCTTACTTGGTACATAGTCTGCATATGCACCTTCAACCAGCTACCCCTACCTATATATGTCTTAATGGAATTTCTACAAGTATGGAAAGGGGACCAAAAATCTTTCATCAACTCCTCGTTTAATATTCATGGCCGTTGCCATGTATTTTCCTGAATAACCGGCCAAGATGGCTGTACATTCAGTTATGGCTCACATGCCAGTTCCTATGCCCGGCCAGGATGGCTGAGCATTTCCCGAGCCAAACCCGATGAAGTGCCGTAATGGCCGTATTTTCGACTTTGGCCCATAGGTGATAGGGTGTAGAATACATCCTATTTACTATCTATTGTTTATGCTTTCTTTGCTTTTTTTCTTGTAAATTATGTATTTTATGCTTGTTTTGAGTTTTATAGCTACTATGGAGTCGCACGGACGAAAAGAAGAAGAAATCATCCAATTTGAGCCAAAAGGGCAAAATTGTCATTTCGTGGGCGAACACTATCGGAGCCGGCCAAGGTTAAGGGGCAACTCTTTTGGAGAAGCACTAAATACTGGTCGGGACAAGGTTAAGGGGTGATCATTTGTTAAAGCCACCCAGTTTGGGGTGGTTCTTATCTTACACTAAGGGGCATGGGTATCTGAATCCGACCCTCAACTCTAACCGAACCCTAAAATCGAGAAATCAATTTTCTCAATCATTTTTCACCATAAAGAAAGAGAACACAGCGAATGTGGTATATAACCGAGAGAAGAGAGTAATCAATGATGGTTTGGGGCTGAAATCGAATCAAGAACAGAGGATAGAAATTGTGTTTCTTTACTCTTTGTTGAATTAGAAACCGAAAGAGTGAAGCAGATCGAAATCCAAAGAAGAAATCAGACCAAGAATTAGGGTTTGTTGTTGCATTTGTGAATCGAGATAATTAGAGAAGGTGGTACTGAAGCAGACATGGATTACTAGAACTACAGAATGGGCGAGAGATTGAAAAGGATTAATGGGTTGCTGAAGACTGGTGGTGTTGCTGTGTCAAGAATGGTGGTTTGAAGTGATAAGAATGACCGGTGTTTGAAAGATGAGTTCTTTGGTGTCAAGCTCGAGAGAATCAAGACAAGCTCGAGCTTTGGTAAAAGAACTAGCTAGTGACGATGAAGACCATTGATTGAGCTCGGGTATGGTTGATGACATATTCAGGTTGAGAGAAGAAGAAGCTAACACAGGGTTTCGATTCGTCACTGTAATTGAAGCTGTGTTCATTGAAGAGATGAGATGGAAAGTCTGGTTGAATTCGGTGAAGAGTAGAATGGGTTTTGAGCAAAGGTCCTGCGCTTTACGATTCAACAATGGGTGGAGTTCTAAAGGGGATATGTGGGTTTTGAAACCAACAGATGAGAAAGATCAAAGATGGGTTTGAGAAGGAATTGATGTTGCTACTGTTCAATAATTGAGAGTAAAAGTAAAGGCTTTCTGGTGATGTGAAACTAAGAAGAGCTGTGAGCTGAATGTATGAGCAGATAGGTTGAGCTGAGATTACAGGGATTGTGAACTATGATGGAGCAAATGGGTTTGTAGCTTTGCTGAGATACAAGAGTTGAAGTCTGTTGCTGTGACGATACAATGGGTTAGTGATCTTTGATGATCTTTGCGGGAATGAAGGCTGTTGAAGTAGAAATTGTGTTGATTGAATGAGAAGAAAGTGTCGCTGTTAACACTAGCATGGAATGAATTGCTTCAATAGATGTATGATAGGTTTCTTAACAGGAGAAGACTAAAATCGGCCTGAAATTGGCACGAGAAATGCCAGAAACGGAGGAAACTCGTCAATTTTCCCTCGGCGATTCAACTCGCTTCTAGCAACCGATCCAGACGATTCAACTCACCCTTTGATTAGACCGGTTAGCGAGTAAGATCTTCGACTCGGTGTACGAATCCACGAGCACTTGACTCAGTCAACTGTTAGAGACCGTCAGTTTGACCGTTAGTCCTAACGGTGGACTGACGGAATATTCCGTCGAATATACCAGTGACGGCGAAGAATTCAGGTGACCGGCGGTGACTATTCTAGCCGGATTCCGGTCAACTTCGGCCATAATACCAGATTTCCGGCGACCAAAATTACAGATTTTTGTGTGGATTCTACTCATGGGTGTGAAGACTTGGACTTGGAATTGTATGGAGAATTTGGCTCAAATTTTGAAAGAGAAGATGGAAGATGAGAAAGACTTGAATTTGGAAATTGAATTATTAAAGGAAAGGGATTCTATTCCTTGGAAGATTTGGAGAACATTGAAGCCTATAAGTAGAGAAGTTCTCTACACACTTTTACATATCTTACACACCTCTATACACACACAACACTTCTCTTTTCTTTATTCTTTGTGTGAACTCCTTAACATGAGTAGCTAATTTTATTATTGATTGAGGATGAATTCCTAGTTCTTAATACATGTTTTGAGTTTTGTTTCAATTCTATCTTGAAGTTTTTCACATGATTATCGTTTGTTTTTACTAATAGGAATATTTATTCATTCATGATTGATTGATAGATTGTTTAGAGTGCACGCTAAATTGATTTGTTAATTTGATCTAAAGCTAGTGAAAGTTAGGGGATAAGTAATCGTTTCTTGACTCTTTACATAAGTAGCAAACACAAGACCTTGCGGAGGGATTCCGTGGAGCAATTGTGTGTGAAAACAACGTTAGCAAGTAGACCTTGATCTAAGAGTCTAACTACTAATATTGACCTAATAAGTTCATAAATCTTAATGCGTTTATTTAAATTACATCTAGAGTGATCTACTACTAGGTGGTTTGGTAAATAGAATCCGGTAGTCGAGAACTTCCGTATCCCAGGTGATACAAGGGATTTAGGGTTTAAATCTTGATCTAGCTGCTTTACCTACGGTTGGTGGTAATTTGTGACTAATAACAAGTAGAAAAGAATATAACTTGATTCATTGTTTTGCAACGAAGAAGGATTCCTTGATCTTGTCTCTCTTATTGATTTCAACTTTATCTTTTAATTGCTTTGTTTATTTTCTTTTGCTTTATACATCCCCCTTTTTGTGACAATTTTTACAACTAGAATCTCTTGCTCCTCGTGGGAACGAACTTGACTTCCATTATATTATTTTTAATTGAGTGGAAATAAGATATTAATTTGATTGCACCTACGACACGCATCAAATTTTTGGCGCCGATTCGGGGAGCGGCGGACGATTTTAGTTGTTTTTATTTTTCTTTTTGGTTTATTCTTGCTTTGTTGGATTCTATATCGTATCTAACTTAGGTTTTGAGAATCTTATTTCAGGTACCAGTTTTCCATGTATGTTGGACAAGAGCAAGCATATTACAACAATCAATACAGTTTTCAACCTCAATATTATGGCAACTTCCAACCATCCTTAGGATACAATCAAAACCAATCTTTTGGCTATGATCAAATTCCTACAGAAACTTATGGATATTCTCATACATATCAACAACCTTATGACGGGTATGTAAGTGGACAATCACAAGGATGGGAGGATAGTTTTGTTTATCATCAGAAATTCTCTAGTTTTGCAGATAAGATGTCTGCCATGATTGGGGATCTTCAACAAAAGTTGCAAGAATCACTACAAGACCAGCAACCCTATGTTTGGGAGGAACCACGTCGAGACGACATTGCTAAAGAACGAAGAGACATGGATCAATACAAGGAGGATAGGGATAAACAATAATTTTTCTATCAAAGCAATAACTATTCTAATGTGCCTATGGTGTGTAGTGAATATTTGATCGATGATTATGTTGGAAAAGGCCAACCTTTGGATACTTTTGATGACGCTAGTGTAGCTTACTCGAGCCTTGATCTTAATAATGATCAAGAACCTATTCAAAAGGTAGAGCTTGAGGAAGATGCAATTAGTGCTTGGAAAAAATTCCTTAGGGAAAGATATGAGTCCGCGGAAGTGTATGAGCATTGCAACAATGAGGAAGTTATTCCAACTCCGGATCATAATAACGATCCTTCGCCTATTCAAAAGGATTGGATTGGGTGTGACTTACCTATTGTTATAAACAGTGTAACACCCGCACAAGAAGATCTTGAAATTTATACCGACGAGAATCATTTTAGTGAATGGCCTGATTCCGATGATGAGAATGTTGAAGAGATGATGCTAGAGGATGAAACCAAATTGATTGATTTTGTGGAAGACCCAATTGAACTTTCCAAAGATTATAATGATGCCGAGACTTTGGTTAAGGTAGAAAATAACGACGATTGGTATGTATTTTAAAAAAAAAAATTTAAAAAAAAAAAAAAAAAGTTTTACATAAAACCTCCAACTTTTAAAGATTTTAGAGTCACTAGCATACTTCTAGGTATGTTTACATAGAGAATTCTGACCGACATAATTGAACTTGGAAATGTTAGGGAACTACATTCGGATTTCTTGCTTGTTTGAGTATTAAATAATGGATTTAATCATGCCGGTGATGCGAATTTGGTGCAGGGAGAAATGCATTATTAGAGTTCTTTGATCAATCATTAGTGGAGACTACCCGTATTTATATCATGTGAGGCACCGACCAGAAATTTTTCCATCTACTAAAGAGCTCTCTTTTGAGTGTGTGTCACCGTACGTTAATTCCGGGTAGAATGGTGAGCTACCCAACCTCCCACCAATAGAAGCACTACTCTTTGATCTCTTGAGTGCTAATTTTGTCAATCATAAGGGTGACGTCTATAGATGAAAGCCTCCTTCTTGTAGTTCGATTTGCGGTTAGCACCATTCTCTCGATAACAACGGATCCATAGAAACACCATCATCATCAACAAGGAGCGACATCAAAATCTACAAGGAAAGTTGAAAAAGTTCAAGGTTTATAAGCAACGGAACGAGAAAAAGAGCAAATTTCAAACTCAAGTAAAGCAACATACAAAGAGCAGGATTTTACATATATGTTGAGGACTTACAATACAATGAGGTAATTTTATATCCAAGTATGAAGACTTATTTATAAGAGCAAAGAAAATCAAAAGGTGAGAATTATTGAAGTTTATGATTTTGAGGCGATACAAGTTGTGAAGAATCAAGCGGTAAAATACTTCTCCCACGGCCATGGTTTATTTTGTATTTAATTTCTCTTGTTTCAAAAAAAAAAAAAAAAAAAAAAAAAAAAAAAAAAGAAATATTTGTTTTGTTTTTATTTATTTAAAAAGCCGTGGGGAAGGAAAATCTATAAGGAAGTTTCAAGCGACAAGGATTTAAGGTAAAGGTTACAAATTGTCAAGGATTTATGAAATTCAAGAGTTTATCACCAATAGTTGAAACCGAAGACCAAGACCAAGAAGATAAAGACGAGGAGCGGAAGACGTTTCTATTGGATGCCGTGAGAGTGGTGTTATCATAATTGGCGATCGGATGTGAAGGTGAGTAAGTAATCTCATCCTCAATAATAGTGGTTGATTTCCTTTCTTAGAGATCGTCAGAAAAATGATTTTTCAAAATGTTAAAAGATGTGGGTTTTCAAAATATTTCGGAAGTTGTCCTTCCCACCATTCAACGTGTTAGAATTCTCTCTTCATTCCTACCTGCACACATGTGAGAACCATAAAAAAGTCTGTCTTTTTGAGTGCAATTATCATAAAATCCTTTTTGGTGAGGCGAAGTCGAGGCGAAATGCTTATTGATCGTTTCTCAAACACGCGTTCTCTCATTATGGTGTGGTTATTTCTCACTCAACATTTAAGAATGAGAATATGTTCTTTAGTATTTCTAACTTCTTATTACTAGCATGCAGAAACTCTATGTCCTCATAGCTCTTTGGATGCTTGGGACGCTTGAATGCTTTGAAGTTGTGAGTTCTTAGTTTGATTTGCTCGAGGACTAGCAAAGTCTAAGTGTGGGGGAATTTGATAGGGTGTAGAATACATCCTATTTACTATCTATTGTTTATGCTTTCTTTGCTATTTTTCTTGTAAATTATGTATTTTATGCTTGTTTTGAGTTTTATAGCTACTATGGAGTCGCACGGACGAAAAGAAGAAGAAATCATCCAATTTGAGCCAAAAGGGCAAAATTATCATTTCATGGGCGAACACTATCTGGAGCCCGGCCAAGGTTAAGGGGCAACTCTTTTGGAGAAGCACTAAATACAGTCAGGACAAGGTTAAGGGGTGATCATTTGTTAAAGCCACCCAGTTTGGGGTGGTTCTTATCTTACACTAAGGGGCATGTGTATCTGAATCCGACCCTCAACTCTAACCGAACCCTAAAATCGAGAAATCAATTTTCTCAATCATTTTTCACCATAAAGAAAGAGAACACAACGAATGTGGTATATAACCGAGAGAAGAGAGTAATCAATGATGGTTTGGGGCTGAAATCGAATCAAGAACAGAGGGATAGAAATTGTGTTGCTGCTACTGTTGAATTAGAAACCGAAAGAGTGAAGCAGATCGAAATCCAAAGAAGAAATCAGACCAAGAATTAGGGTTTGTTGTTGCATTTGTGAATCGAGATAATTAGAGAAGGTGGTACTGAAGCAGACATGGATTACTAGAACTACAGAATGGGCGAGAGATTGAAAAGGATTAATGGGTTGCTGAAGACTGGTGGTGTTGCTGTGTCAAGAATGGTGGTTTGAAGTGATAAGAATGACCGGTGTTTGAAAGATGAGTTGCTGCCAGTGTCAAGCTCGAGAGAATCAAGACAAGATCGAGCTGGTAAAGAACTAGCTAGTGACGATGAAGACCATTGATTGAGCTCGGGTATGGTTGATGACATATTCAGGTTGAGAGAAGAAGAAGCTAACACAGGGTTTCGATTCGTCACTGTAATTGAAGCTGTGTTCATTGAAGAGATGAGATGGAAAGTTGGTTGAATTCAGTGAAGAGTAGAATGGGTTTTGAGCAAAGGTCCTGCTGCTTACGATTCAACAATGGGTGGAGTTCTAAAGGGGATATGTGGGTTTTGAAACCAACAGATGAGAAAGATCAAAGATGGGTTTGAGAAGGAATTGATGTTGCTACTGTTCAATAATTGAGAGTAAAAGTAAAGGCTTTCTGGTGATGTGAAACTAAGAAGAGCTGTGAGCTGAATGTATGAGCAGATAGGTTGAGCTGAGATTACAGGGATTGTGAACTATGATGGAGCAAATGGGTTTGTAGCTTTGCTGGGATACAAGAGTTGAAGTCTGTTGCTGTGACAGTACAATGGGTTAGTGATGCTGATGATGCTGCAGGAATGAAGGCTGTTGAAGTATAAATTGTGTTGATTGAATGAGAAGAAAGTGTCGCTGTTAACACTAGCATGGAATGAATTGCTTCAATAGATGTATGATAGGTTTCTTAACAGGAGAAGACTAAAATCGGCCTGAAATTGGCCTGAGAAATGCCCAGAAAACAGAGGAAACTCTGTCTGAATTTTCCCTCCGGCGATTCAACTCGCTTCTAGCAACCGATCCAGACGATTCAACTCACCCCAGTTAGACCAGTTAGCCGAGTAAGATGCTGACTCGGTGTCTGAATCCCTGAGCACTTGACTCAGTCAACTGTTAGAGACCGTCAGTTTGACCGTTAGTCCTAACGGTGGACTGACGGAATATTCCGTCGAATATACCAGTGACGGCGAAGAATTCAGGTGTGGGCGGTGACTATTCTAGCCGGATTCCGGTCAACTTCCGGCCATAATACCAGATTTCCGGCGACCAAAATTACAGATTTTTGTGTGGATTCTACTCATGGGTGTGAAGACTTGGACTTGGAATTGGATGGAGAATTTGGCTCAAATTTGGAAAGAGAAGATGGAAGATGAGAAAGACTTGAATTTGGAAATTGAATTATTAAAGGAAAGGGATTCTATTCCTTGGAAGATTTGGAGAACATTGAAGCCTATAAGTAGAGAATTTCTCTACACACTTTTACATATCTTACACACCTCTCTACACACACAACACTTCTCTTTTCTTTATTCTTTGTGTGAACTCCTTAACATGAGTAGCTAATTTTATTATTGATTGAGGATGAATTCCTAGTTCTTAATACATGTTTTGAGTTTTGTTTCAATTCTATCTTGAAGTTTTTCACATGATTATCGTTTGTTTTTACTAATAGGAATATTTATTCATTCATGATTGATTGATAGATTGTTTAGAGTGCACGCTAAATTGATTTGTTAATTTGATCTAAAGCTAGTGAAAGTTAGGGGATAAGTAATCTTTTCTTGACTCTTTACATAAGTAGCAAACACAAGACCTTGCGGAGGGATTCCGTGGAGCAATTGTGTGTGAAAACAATGTTAGCAAGTAGACCTTGATCTAAGAGTCTAACTACTAATATTGACCTAATAAGTTCATAAATCTTAATGCGTTTATTTAAATTACATCTAGAGTGATCTACTACTAGGTGGTTTGGTAAATAGAATCCGGTAGTCGAGAACTTCCGTATCCGGTGATACAAGGGATTTAGGGGTTTAGCACCGATCTATTTTGCTTTACCTACGGTTGGTGGTAATTTGTGACTAATAACAAGTAGAAAAGAACATAACTTGATTCATTGTTTTGCAACGAAGAAGGATTCCTTGATCTTGTCTGTCTTATTGATTTCAACTTTATCTTTTAATTGCTTTGTTTATTTTCTTTTGCTTTATACATCCCCCCTTTTTGTGACAATTTTTACAACTAGAATCTCTTGCTCCTCGTGGGAACGAACTTGACTTCCATTATATTATTTTTAATTGAGTGGAAATAAGATATTAATTTGATTGCACCTACGACACGCATCAATAGGGCACACCAATGTCCAGCCGTGATGGCTGTACATTACCAACCCGATCTCCAACCATGTTGGATGTCCACTGCCTACCCGATGTCCAGCCATGTTGGCTGTACATATACAACTCGATGTTCATCTATCTCGGCTGTACATTTTCAAGGTCATCTACTCAACTGACCTAATGCATCATTTGATGCAAGATTGGCTCTTGGCCAATGTACCTTCCAACCAATGCCATATTGGCCTTAGCCAATATGCATATGCGATGTGCATTACTTGGCACCAGATATGGCCCCTGGCCAAACGCATCTCACCATGCAAAGGGAGCTTTGGACGAAGCTTCATCACAAGCAAATGGCGCATCTTTTAGCATGTGCCATGTTAAAAACACGGGGTGTTACAATAACAGTGGAAATGAAATTTTCAACAAACCCACACCACTTCTCACTGAAACCTAGTTTTTTCATGACATCGAGGAGAAAATTCCACTCAATACCATTAAAGGCCTTTGACATATCTATTTTGATTCCCATAAAAAATATTTTCCTCTCCTAGTTCTCATGGTATGAATAATTTCATGAGAAATCATGATGTTATCATTTATCTGCCTTCCAGGAATGAAGGCAGATTGGTAAGGGGAAATGACTTTGGGGAGAAGACTCTTAAGTCTGTTCGCCAAAGTTTTAGAAATGACCTTATAGATTCTATTGCACAAACTGATTGGCCTATAGTATGCAGGTGTCTGGGGAAATTCAACCTTAGGAATAAGGGAGATTAAAGTATTATTGTTCTCTTTAAGAATGTGGCCGGTTTTAAGAAAACTTAAAACCATTTTAAAAACATCCTCCCCCACTACATCCCAATTGGTTTGGAAGAAGTAGGGAGTGCATCCATCAGGCCTCGGGGACTTGTCAGGTGCCATGGAAAAAATAAAAGATTTTACCTCTTGAAGCGTAGGCAGGCGGGTTAAAAATGAGTTATGTTCACCATCTATGATTTGTTTGATCCTGTTGAGATAATCCTTGTCCACCGAAGGTTTGGAGGAAGTTGCGACTGTCTTGAAATGATTGGTAACCAACTCAGCTACATTTTATTTTCCTTCAATCCATACTCCATTTGTATCCTTGAGTGTTTGAATTTTGTTTCTTCCATATCATTTTTCATCTTTCTGGTGAAAATAACCCGTGTTCTGTCTCCTAGCACAACATCTATATCCACGTATTTGTCTTTCCAGAATTTCTCTTTAGTTCTGTACCAATAATCCAGTTCCTCTTCTTTATTTCTTCTCACTTCACTCTTATTTGGTATTTTACTATCCTTGATAATCTCTTCCAGCTGGTGTTTAGCTCTACTTATATTGTGATTGATATGTCCCCAAATGAGTATTTGTTCCATAATCTTATTTCATATTTTGTATTTTTTAGTCTCTTTGTAAGAATGAAAGCCTTGCTTCCATGCACTAGTTTATTCCAAGAATCTTGAATTAACTGCTTGCAAGCTAGATGTTGTAGCCATATTCCCAAGACTTTGAAAGGTTTGTGGCCTGGTTGGGTCTGAAGTTCAGTATCGAGCATGATTGGGCAATGATCTGATCCAACTTCCAGTAAGTGGGTAATGGTTGTTGTAGGATTTTCTCTACACCGCCCTGAATTTCCCAGCCCTCTGTCCAACCTTGCTTCAGTTAGGCGTCCATTTTTCTTTTGTTGGTCTACGTGAAGATGTAGCCTACATGTCCCAGGTCTTGCAAATCAGCACTCGCTAGCATGGATTTGTACTTGTCATATTCTACCTTATTAAATGGGCCCAATCCCTTCTTTTCATAGTGGGGAAGGGTGAGGTTTAAGTCCCCTATCACCATCCAGTTGTTGTTGAAGGTACTAGCAGCTCCCGTTAAGTACTTCCAAAAAATTTCTTTTTGCTGGCTGTTACCAGGACCATAAACACTAGAGATGATGGTATCCTTACCATTAACAGGGTTAGTAATATGAAAATTTATTAAACTCCCAAAGGAGCATCCTACTCTGATTTTACTACCTTGTTTCTAAGCAATAACGTATCCCCAAACAAGACCTATAGGGTCTTGTTGATGGTGGTTTTTAGCTTAGGGTTGAAATCGTAAAACCTTAAATCTGATGTGACGTCACTCTGTAAAGGAAACGGTGCCTTGAGTGCTAACCTCTCCACCGACATATTTATTGAGCAGTTCAATATACTTACATGAAATTTATCCAGACTGGAAAATGTAGCAACCATCCCAGATGTTCTGTAAATTTCGGCGCCTCGCCTATATTCACTTAATATAAGTTCCTTTGAATGCCTTCTATGCTATGTTCTCCGACTGAACCCTAAATTTTGATATGGCATGACGATTTGTGTTCACTCGCAGCAGAGTAGCACGAATTTCCAAGTATCAAGGATAAGGTCTTTGCATAATGTATTCAATAAGAAAAAGCATGCTGCTCTCTGGTAATGAACTTAAAAGAACTCTATGTCAACAAATATAATTCAATCAATTGACCTGACTAACTTGCACAAGTTAGGGTTTTCGCTTCGCGCAGTATATTAGACCTTGCTTGTCGAAATTAAACCTAGGCAAACTAGGTAATTAATCTGCCATGGATTAGCAGGTGCAAAACCTTGATCAGAATCAGAAAACAGGGAGCCGCGGCAACAAAGGGAGGCGTGGCCATGCCTTAGGCCAAGTGGTGCCACTTGCCATTGGCCACGCCCCTTCATAAACCGGACCTATTTCTCTCGATAAATCGTGTCGCCTCAAATTAGCCACGCGCACATGAGTTGTGGATGAGCCCATACTTGACGGCCCCACTTGCCATCGACCAATCGGTCGCTCTAAAGCCGCCACACTCTCACAAGAAGTGTATCCACGCCCATGCTTGGACGGACCTCTTTTAATCAACCAATCAAGTCGCTCTAAATCCGCCACACTCTCACCAAAAGTGGAACCGCGCCTTATGTTTGGCCGCCCCCTTTTCTTGGCCAATCAAGTCGCTCTAAACTTGCCATCATACATTAAAGGCCAAACGCACCCTGACGCGCCACCATACTAACTGGCAAGCCAAACGCGTCTTACCACAATAACAAATTGATCGGCATGCCAACATGCCACTATGCCGCGGTAGCATGCCACTTTAGCCTTGGACACGCAGTCAAGCCGTAATTCTTACCACGGAGCCAAATCCTATCCTTGGCCACGCCGCCATGCCCTAATTCTTACCCGGCGCCAAATCCTAGCCTTGGCCATGCCGACAAGCCCTAATTCTTACCACGGAGCCAAATCCTAGCCTTGGCCACGCCGGCAAGCCCCAATTCTTGCCACGACGCCAAATCCTAGCCTTGGCCACGCCGCCAAGCCCTAATTCTTACCACGGCGCCAAATCCTAGCCTTGGTGATAAGCATGTAAGTGCTACATTTTATACCCATATTTATATTTGGTAGGACTCGATATTTTGGCTAATAACACTATTTTAGTGCTTTTGTAGAAAGTACAGGTAAATACAATCATCCGAAAATAAATGGCGAAATGTGAAGCTAAAACCGTGCTTGCAACAAAAAACCACCAAAACGAGACAGAGAAGGGATGATACACAAGTGGGACGGTCTTATTGAAAACAAGGAGGTCAAGCACGTGCACATGTTTTTCCCCTAAATCATGGTTTTGTGGAACTCAGAAGAATAGTCGTGTGATTTTCAGCCAATTGCAAACGGAATTATAGTGGGTTATTATGCCATGTGTCATCCCATATTCTTACACATCCAATTTTGGGAAGTTGAAAAGGCATCAGCGGTTAAGGAAGTTCTGTTAGGTAGTGGAATATTGGAACAAATAAATGGGTCCACGTGAATATCATGCTGGAGGGAGAAAAATGAATTAAAAATATTTTGTTTCCTCACTAGTGGGATCTTAATACATTTTCGGAAGATTTTTTTTTTAAGTCTACCAAATATGCATGCAAGCAAAATGAAGAAGAATATATATGGGGAGATCACATTGATGACCAACATGCAAGTTTCAAATAAGGCTAATTAAGAGAATGACAACGCACTTTTATTTGGGATATATTATCTGTATTGGGAACAAAAAAAGAAAGCGGGGTTCGGGGTTTGGTTTTCTAGCCTGGTTTTGGACTGCGACAAAGGAAGGAGACAGTAAGCTTCCGTGAAGGATTTGAGGAGCAAGAAATAAGAGATGAAGAAGGAGACTGGTTGCCGGGTGACAACGACGACTACGGTTTAATTTTTCTTTCTATTATAATTTATTTTAATGGGTTTGAATAAATCCATAGACATGTTCTAATTGTTTTATAACTGGGGTTTTATGGAGAAAACTACTTTGAGCATTAGACCAATTGAGGTGAAATTAATTTGGTGTTAGGCTATTTTGAATTGAATTGTCGTATTCTAAAATGATGTTCTATTGATTTTTAAAGAATAAATATTATTGCTTCACCGGCTTTGTACGATACAAAAGCCTAAATGCATAAATGTGTTTGGTTTTGCAATTTTATTTGTTAGTATTTGATAATCCATACTTAGGTTAAATCATTTGATGGGTTATGCTTAGGCAAGCGAGATAGTGATTGTGAACCTATAAATTGTTTTTCAATAATTCTCTTGTCATTAAAATTTGATAGGCCATGCTTAGAAAATTTTGATGGGCTATACTTAGGAGATACGAGTTTATTATCGGAAAATATACCAATAATGGGTGTTGCGATAGAACAAAGAATAGATACATATTTAGAATTCGAATTCTTTCCGGTACTCTAAAAGAAATAGTAGTGGAATCCGTAGATCCTGCTTATCGACTTTCTTTCTCTTTCTCATTGGAATTAATTAATTTTCTTTAGTTTTCATTCCTTTTAATTCTTTAATTCTAAAAATCCCAAAACATCATTTCTTGCTAATTCATTAGAGATATTGGTTACGTATTTTTCGCCGCTCCCTGTGGGTTCGACCCGTACTTGCTTCTGTCTACTAGTTAGACACTTTGCGATTGCGGTTATCACATATAGGGTTTCCAATAAATCCTATCAATTATTGGCGCTGTTGCCGGGGAGCGGTTGTGAATTATTGTAATTGGTATTTTGTAAATAGTTTTTATTTTTATTTTTATTTTTCTTCTGTACATAGCTTATTTTTGCTTTTATTTTTATATTTTGTTTTAGTTCTTTTTACGTAGCTTATTTGATTTTTCATAGGTACCTTAGTCTGAAGAGCGGCGATTTGAGTCAACAACTGGCCTAAAGTAAGTACTTGATATTCTCGCAAAGCTTTTGCAAGCTGAGTTATTCAGAATTACTTTGTATAATGGTTTCCAGTGAGTTGACTTCTTTTATAGCTTTTTGGAATCTTACCAAAAGAGCTGAGACAGAGGAGTCATTTGATATTTCACATGAGGAGTATGCATATGCACCTTCTCATTATCAAGAACCTGCCGAGTGTGTAAATAATGATTGGAATTATTCTCATAGGTATGATCATTCCAGACCTTGTGAAGGTTATGATCATTACCAACCTTACTCTGATTATGAGCCACAATGTGTTGATTCCAATTATTATTCACACATTTCTCCGTCACAGTATAAAAGAGATGATCAATCTTATTGTGACCCATCTGCATCACAACTATCTTTGTTAGAACGCCTCAATATTGATATTGCTGAACAGACCAAAGCTAATGAGTTATTTTTTGCCGAGCTTAGTAATGCCCATGCGTGTATTGATGAACTTGCTGAACAAATTGATTTATCGATTGCTCAATTAACGCAGTCGTTAAAAGATTTTCGTCTTACCGAGGAGACAAGTTCTAATTTTTCTAATACTCTTGATATTTATGATGAAACCGCTTTAAATAATGAATCAATTTGTATGGAGAATGATTATGAACTTGATAGTTGCGATCATAGGAATAGAGACATTGTCATACCAAGTGAAGGTGGTGTATTCAGTCCAACTCATGATCGTGTTAATGATCACTCGCCTATTCAAAAGGATGAGTTTAGGGTTGAGGACACCATTCTTTTAGACGGTGTGACATATCAGTGCTATAGCAATGATGTTTATGAAGAATGTGTTAATTCAAAGGAAACCGTAGTTAAGTCTAACGACGTAGAGACATTAATCTCTATCTATTAGGTTTCTTTTAATCATCTTTATTGTGATATTCCTATTGATGATAATTATGATGATGATTTAGTACAGGGTCACAAACCCAGTGGAGAAGTTAATATACCTAGAATTGTTAGCATAACTTTTCAGAAGATTCCTAGTTTTGGATTAGAACTGCGTGCTTCTCCAGTATTACTAGATTATTTTGCAGCTCGTGACTTCTCTTTACCAGTGCATGACTCCCAGATCGTTTCAATTCTCATCTCTAGCGAACCCTTTGACTCGGTTATTTTTGATCAAAATGATACATCCTTTGCAAAAACCAGGTTTTGGGGTAGCTATTTCCTTTTGATAATCTCTATATCTTTACGTTGCTTCAGCGAGGATTTGAGGTTGTCATCGGTTGTATATATTGTGCTCTGGGTTGATCCCCAAATTTTTAGGTTGTTGATATATGGAGAATCCTTTATGTATATTCCAGTAGGTAATTCTATTTTCTTGTTTTATTTTTATTGGTTTATTTTCGCATATTATGAATTTCCCATCTTAATTTTACGTTGGATGACTCAATTACATTGAGGGAAATGTAATGTTTAAGTGTGGGGGAGTGGTTAACTTTGTACTTTTCTTTTTCAGGAATTTTCTTACAATTTATGACCAGCTGTTGAGCGGGTCGATTGTAGGTTTGCATGTATAATATGATCAGCTGTTGAGCGGGTCTTAAAAAAAAAAGATCAGATTTGTTTAGCGGTCTAAAAAAAATGATCACATTTTTAGGGTCTTAAAAAAAAAGAAAAAAAAATTAATATTATGATTGTTAGGGTTATGACCAGTTTGTGTAGCGGGTCTTTTTCTTTTTCTTGCATGTTATGACCAAATTGTTTATGGTCTAAAAAAATAAAAATAAAAAAATTGATATGACCAGCTGTGTAGCGGTTCTCTCTCTCTCTCTCTCTCTCTCTCTCTCTCTCTCTCTCTCTCTCTCTTATATGACCAGCTGTGTAGCGGGTCTTCTTCTGTTTTGCTCAAGGACGAGCAAAATATAAGTGTGGGGGTGTTGATAAGCACGTAAGTGCTATATTTTATACCCATATTTATATTAGGTAGGACTCGATATTTTGGCTAATAACACTATTTTAGTGCTTTTGTAGAAAGTACAGGTAAATCCAATCATCCGAAAATAAATGGTGAAATGTGAAGCTAAAACCGTGCTTGCAACAAAAAACCACCAAAACGAGACAGAGAAGGGATGATACACAAGTGGGGCGGCCTTATTGAAAACAAGGAGGTCAAGCACGTGCACATGTTTTTCCCCTAAATCATGGTTTTGTGGAACTCAGAAGAATAGTCGGGTGATTTTCAGCCAATTGCAAGCAGAATTATAGTGGGTTATTATGCCATGTGTCATCGCATATTCTTACACATCCAATTTTGGGAAGTTGAAAAGGCATCAGCGGTTAAGGAAGTTCTGTTAGGTAGTAGAATATTGGAACAAATAAATGGGTCCACGTGAATATCTTGCTGGAGGGAGAAAAATGAATTAAAAATATTTTGTTTCCTCACCAGTGGGATCATAATACATTTTCGGAAGATTTTTTTTTAAGTCTACCAAATATGCATGCAAACAAAATGAAGAAGAATATATATGGGGAGATCACATTGATGACCAACATGCAAGTTTCAAATAAGGCTAATTAAGAGAATGACAACGCACTTTTATTTGGGATATATTATCTGTATTGGGAACAAAAAAAGAAAGCGGGGTTCGGGGTTTGGTTTTCTAGCCTGGTTTTGGACTGCGACAAAGGAAGGAGACAGTAAGCTTCCGTGAAGGATTTGAGGAGCAAGAAATAAGAGATGAAGAAGGAGACTGGTTCTTAGGGTGACAACGACGACTACGGTTTAATTTTTTTCTTTCTATTATAATTTATTTTAATGGGTTTGAATAAATCCATAGCCATGTTCTAATTGTTTTATAACTGGGGTTTTATGGAGAAAACTACTTTGAGCATTAGACCAATTGAGGTGAAATTAATTTGGTGTTAGGCTATTTTGAATTGAATTGTCGTATTCTAAAATGATGTTCTATTGATTTTTAAAGAATAAATATTATTGCTTCACCGGTTTTTTACGATACAAAAGCCTAAATGCATAAATGTGTTTGGTTTTGCAATTTTATTTGTTATTATTTAATAATTTATACTTAAGTTAAATCATTTGATGGGTTACGCTTAGACGACGCAGATAGTGATTGTGAACCTATAAATTGTTTTTCAATAATTCTCTTGTCATTAAAATTTGATAGGCCATGCTTAGGAAATTTTGATGGGCTATACTTAGGAGATGCGAGTTTATTATCGGAAAATATACCAATAATAGGTGTTGCGATAGAACAAAGAATAAATACATATTTAGAATTCGAATTATTTCCGGTACTCAAAAAGAAATAGTAGTGGAATCCGTAGATCCTACTTATCGACTCTCTTTCTCTTTCTCATTGGAATTAATTAATTTTCTTTAGTTTTCATTCCTTTTAATTCTTCAATTCTAAAAATACCAAAACATCATTTCTTGCCAATTCATTAGAGATATTGGTTACGTATTTTTCGCCGCTCCGTGTGGGTTCGACCCGTACTTGCCTCTGTCTACTAGTTAGACACTGTGCGATTGCGGTTATCACATATAAGGTTTCCAATAAATCCTATCACTTGGCCACGCCGCCAAGACCTAATTCTTACCACGGCGCCAAATCCTAGCCTTGGCCACACCGCAAATCCCTAATTCTTACCACGACACCAAATCCTAGCCTTGGCCACGCTGCCTAGCCCTAAGTCTTACCACGACACCAAATCCTAGCTTTGGCCACGCCGCCAATCCCTAATTCTTACCACGGCGCCAAATCCTAGCCTTGGCCACGGCGCCAAGCCCTAATTTTGGACACAGAGTCAAACCTTAGCTTTGGCCATGCTACAACGCCACAGGCGTGGCCATGCCACGACTACTAGCATGCTGCTATGCCATGGCTACTCGCATGCCGCTATGCCGCGGCTACGCCATTAGCATGCCGCTATGCCATGGCTCTACCAGGCGCTACTATGCCAATGGCACCACTTTGTTACACAACAAAGATGTGGACATAATCAACGGCCACTCTTCCTCATGAGATGCAATCTCAGCCATCCAAGTTCGACACTGAACTGACGGACTTGCGGCAAGTCCCAGGCAACCAGCTACGCCATGGCTACGCCAGGTGCCACTATGCTAATGGCTCCACTTTGTTACACAACAAAGATGTGGCCATAATCAATGGCTACCCTTCCTCATGAGATGTAATCTCAGCCATTCAAGTTCGCCACCAAACTGACGGACTTGTGGCAAGTTTTAGGCGGCCGACCATGGCAAGCCTAATAGCATCACATGCTATTTTCCTATGGCAAAGTATCTTGACTTTGACTTGTAACACATATCAACCTGCTACACGTTTTTCACGAAAACACTCGAGACACCAAACATGTCACAAACTAGGGGATACTCATCAGGGTGTAAACAATTCATTTCATTTACAAGAAAGTGTCATGAAGTAGGACAATTAGTGGTGGTGAAAAGTAACGGTGTAAACAATTCATTTCCTTCATCATGGAAGCGTAATGACTGAAGGTTACACGGATTCACTTCCCTCATCATGGAAGCATAATGTCTGACGGTTACACGTTACTATATTCTTCCACCACTCAATCGTGCTCACTTCCTACGAGACCAGGGTACTTTTCAATATGACTTGTATAAATAGGCTTCACCTATTTTCACCAAAAGAAAACAAGTTTTTGGTCGGAAACAATACATTATCTAGAAATCACCTAGGAGATTTCCATTCGGCTAGCCAGTTCTACTTTCAGATGCAAGTCATAAACAACCACACCTTCAGAATCAACGATTCTGGTGTCAACACTCTCTTCGATTCCCTCTCTAAGACCAACCCTTCTCCTTCATTTTGTGACCGAAACAATCTTGGAACAGTCATTTCCTGGTTTAGTCCAGGATTGTACAGATTGATCTCTCGAATCAAAAATACTCCCGTGAAGTACATTGTTTTGGGTTTAGATTCGTTTCTCACCTACACACCCGAAATTACCAAAATCGGCAGAAATAGTTTTCACCCACAAACAATTGGCGACCACAGTGGGAGATTAATCTCTCGGTTGCAAATTCAACTCTCAATTCCATCATCCTACCTGTAAATGAAATGCTTCGAAGCACATCGTCCAAGAAAAGATGGATTTAGGAGAATTACGTCTGGGGACTAGAGACTCTCCGCCTTACCGCGAATCGACATGAAGATGTTTCATGGACAATAAAGAATGACTGGTGACTTTTCGCGGCAAGGAGGCCGTCACATAAGGACTCGGATTTACTCCCTGAAGATTCAAGTTTTGGTGAAAGGCTCTAAAGCGAGTAAGTTTTGCCAGACAATGTTTACACGATTTATTGTTTAGGTTTTCACATCTACAATGGAAGCCAATAACCCAATCATCCCAAGATTTCATATCTTTCCCTTTCTCACACAACATTCACGGTTCCGCAATTTTCCCGAATGATTTTGCTACTTACATTCGCAAGTCCGATTTTGACATATTGATTGATCAAAAGACAATTATTTCAAAATAATCCAAAAACTCTTGGAAGAAGCAATCATCTATCAATCCAAAAAACAGAAAACCAAACCATAAACTAGGCGTTTCTTTTGCCTTTCAAAAAAAAAAAACCTAAGAAAAGAAGTTCAGAAAATAAAAGTATTCAAGGAAAATTGCCTAACAACGTCTCGTTCTTCTTGGAGAAAATGTCCTTCATGCTTTGGAGAGCCGCATGTTTCATCTTCAACTCCTGGGACAACTTCTCGACTTCTGCCTCCTGTTGATTAATCAAATCCGCGGAAGGGACATTAACCGCTTCAGCCTGCAGCCTTTGGATCTCGGAAAATCCCTCACAGAACCAAGAGGCGCTAAACTCAAAGTTTACACACATATCCCGATGGAATTTCATGTCTCCAGAAACAGTGTGTCCAGTAACGCCACCCATGTCATGAATTGAAGATAAGGTTTCCTCCACGCGCTTAACCAATGCAAAGCGACTATCAATCTTCCTGGTCGTGGCAATGTGCCCATACCTCTTCCATATCTTGGTATATAGATCCGCATACTTCACGGGAACACTGAATCCTCCAATCAACACGTGACCTTCAAAAGGAGTCTCGAATGGAGGATCGAAGACGACACCTGCGGCTGGATGTGCGACTAGCAAAGACTCTTTGGGAACAATCACACCCGTCGTCACGACAACATTTTCCGCCATGGGAGATACATCAATATCTTCATGATGATCAACGTCCATCTCAAGATCACCAGCGGGTACGGTTTCCGTGACTGGAGACACTGTTACACCTTCATTGCCGTGGATCTCCATCTCAGAGTTTTTTTTTCAGAATCAGTCTCTTCCTGTAAATATCACCAATTAATTACTTATTCAGTATAAATATATAATCCAAAAGAAAGTGTGGAAAACTCACCAACTCATCTGTGGGCCCACTGGGACTGGAAGAAGACTCGCCGCTACGCTCTGATGTACTTTTCCCATCATCGCCGGATCCTGAACTTTCTTCTTCTTCATCTTCCTCTTCGCTGTTAAGGGGTTCAGTATCGCCAGATTTTTCTTCAGGAGACCCCTTTTTATGGACATGTGCAAGCCTGGTGAAGCTAGTTTACCTAGTCAAGACCGTGGGTCAAAAAAGGGAAGAAATCTTCAGTGGAGACAATTTAAAATGTTTATGCAATCAACCAAAGCAGTAAGAAAACCATACGTACTTGCATGTTGGAGGAACTAAAAGTCACAAGAGACGTCAAATCCGTTTGGAAGCCACCTGCACGATTTTTCTACCTTTGCTCCTTTTTCCAGGGACTGTCCGCATCCGAGCCAGAGGATATTCGCTTGCCCGAAGGAAGCTGTTTCAATAATTTATGCTTTGCCAGAACAGCAGAACAAGGTTTTCCACGTGGCTTTGTCACAACATCCTGCACGAATTGACAAATGGCGAGGAACTCATCTTGCCAGAAGATGTTATATTTGGGAGTTTTCACAGGTTTTCGTTCTGAGAGCAAGAAGGAAGACTTTTATCCGGTCCAAAGACGTTGTAATCAATAAAGCGGGTAACAATTCATCTGTACCTGTCAGCGGGCGACGGAATGGGACTCCCTGATCAAAGCCCATATGTGGAGCAGCCATGTCAATGTTGTAAGGGACTACTCCACAAGATCCTCTGAAAAGAGATGGCACGTACCTAGGTATGCAGCTTCGCAAGAACACAGTTTCTCCAATGCTCATATTCCCGTCAGCAGAACGAATATCACCTTCGGTACGGAAGTAAGAGTATCTGGTTGAATTATGGAGGCGTGGACTGGAGACCAAGGACGAAAGTTAACCGCATGTGCGTTGTCAAGAAAGTCAATGAGCTTTGAACCCGGTCTTGGACGCCTCTCCAACCAACAAAGTATCCTAGAACCGCCATATGCATCAGAGAATGAGGTTCTCGGGTTAGGAGCGTAATTATTGAAATTCTGCCACAACCATGCTTGAAGAAAGGAAACGTGGATATACAAGTCTACTTTCATATACCCATTAGAGACGTACATGTATGCTACTAAGTGATCTAGATGAGTGTACAAAGAGCCAAGAAACAAACTGCCGATGGGAAGAGCAACGCCTTTCGCTAGTTTGATAGCAAATTTGATGAGCTTCTGTCTTATCTCCTTCTTGCCAGAGCCATCATCAAAAACATCTCTGGATAGCCACAGAATTAAAAATGCAGCAACATGGAGTGTATCATCCATCACTTAATCCGACTCCGGCTCATCAGGGAACCACTCAGATACCCACCAGTTATAGAAGCACTTTTCCTCATACTTTTTTCTAATATATCTCGCTGCTTTTGTGACCAAAGTAGCGTGTATTTCTTCTTCTTCCTCATACAAGACAACATCAAGTTTCCCAATTATTGGAAGATTTAACAGAACGGCTACGCTTTCCAAAGAAATAGTTAACTCACCCCATCTACATATATCCGTGTGATTTTCCGGAAACCATCTGGAGATGTAAGTAATCAAGCCCGCAATGTGTTTTCTGATTTGAAGTGCCGCAGACGCCATGACAACATGCATGATTTGTGCCTCAATTAAGTTGGCCTTTACGTGGTTGTGGCTCATCATAAATTTCATCCACTTATCATAAGAGCGCAATGGACTATGACATATTTTGAAGTCAATTGGAGAAGCTGAGTACTCTTTCTTCTGAAGACAAAACCTCATTATACGCCCTGGGCAGACTGATTGGACTTCTCCATCATTCTATGAATCAGTCAGAAGAGTTGCCACGAATTTGGGATGGGTCCTTGTAATTATAGCGGATTTTGTAAAGAAATCATCATCTGTGTTTGGCTTAAAGTTGTTAACATTTCTAGATGCGGTGACAGAAACTGCTTTCAGGTGACATCTTAACAAAATTCCTTATGCTTTTGAAGTAACTACAACGAAGCAAAACAGAAAAATTACTACTTTAAAGGAAAGCATAAAGTCAACGACACATTTTCTACAGAAATTTCCCATTTGGCCGAATTTTATAGCACTCACATCAAAAAAATAAAATAATGGGGACTGATGCTTGCTCAACGAGATATATATGTGATGTCGCGGGAAAATATGCTCTTAGCCAAAACCCGACAACATCGTGAGGAATATGTTTTTGGCCGAAATCGTACAAGTCCGCGGGAAGTACGCTCTCAGTCATATCACGTTTTCTCGCAGGAGTTATGCTCACGAACAAAAGGAAACCCTACAGCTAGTTTTACATGCTTGCCTAACATGATGATTGTTTTCGTTGTGATTAACGCTACTACAATAATATTAGCGAAGAATAATTATTCATATTGAAGTGTTGTTACAAATTCATGGAGGTCATGCCTATGGCTAGGGTTTACACCAGCACAGAAGAGCAAAAAAAATAAGAAACGTTAAGAAACATAGCTAAAATACGCTCGCCTACTTTTGTTGTTGTTCTCTCCGCTGGTCCAAGTCTTTGACGCTAGCACCAAGGTGTGGAAACAAAGCCAACGATACAAATGTAAGGAAGATGGGTAACGCCTTTTATAGGCATGATGTTTTGGAGTTCAACGAGAGAAGGGTTTCCCTTTCGGGACACGCACAAAAGAAAGCAGTTGGGCCCGCAGTGTTGACGTTCCACAACGCTAATCTCCATGGACAAAGCCATCAGCGCCATCCGCCACGCCAAGCTAGTCGTGCCATCCGCCACGCCAAGCTAGCCGCGCCATCCGCCACGCCAAGCTAGCCGCGCCATCCGCCACGCCAAGCTAGCCGCGCCATCCGCCACGCTGAGCTAGTCGCGCCCATCCGCCACTACAAGCTAGCCGCGCCCATCCGCCATCCCAAGGTAGCCGCGCCATTCACCATTCCAAGATAGCCACGCCATCTACCTAACCTAGCCAACCAGTGCCCGTTTCGTGTGCCAAGTTGCAATGTCACCTCTGCTGATTAATAGCAAAAGTTGCAGCGCTGATGCCAATAACCCATGACCAAACTGATAGGATCTGGAGATGCTTATATATAATAACCGCATCGCACGGTGTCTAACTCGTAGACAGATGCAAGTACGGGTCGAACCCACAAGCAGCGGAGGAAATACCGTAATCAATATCTCTAATAAAACTAACGAGGAACAATATTTTGGGATTTTTGAAAGAATTAAGGAATTAAAAGAATGAAAATAAAAAGAATTAATTAAATGTAATGAGAAAGATGGTAACTAGGGAATCTGGTTTCAACCAATTTTATCATGCAAAACTCATATTCAATTTCTAAACCATATACTCCATAAAATTGTTTTACCATTTTAATTTCCTCTGCTTCTAAGTTGATAGTTCTAGAGATTTATTTATCAATTGTAAAGCATATGCCATCAAATGTTACTAAGCATGGCACATCAATTTAAAAGTATAAATAAACAATGGAGATATCCAACCAATATAAAGTTTCAAAGAATTAAATATCAATCTATAAGCATACCCCGTCAAAGACCTAATCCAAGCACGGCGTATCAATCAAAAAGCATATTTAAGCAATTCAACTATTTAGCAATAATTTACCATGCAAATCATTATTCAAAATATTATATGGAGAATTAACATTTGAGTCTACGCAATCAAAATGGTTTCCACTGAAGAAACCTAGTTACATAAAATCTAGCAAGACATGGAGAAATTAAAATAATACAATAAACCCTTTTTCTCCTTTTGGCTCTCCAGCCGTGCTCTCCCTTTCTTTATTACCTCGATCCATTTTTAAATGTTGCAACCACTTCGTGATTTCCATAGTTAGAGAAAATGATTATTAAACTCAATTATATCACATACACGGGAATATTATATTTGTTGAAAACTTATTTCCATAAATTGATCACACCATATATTCCCACAACCATAAGTGAAAGTAATAATCTTCAATTCATATCCAAATATTTGCCAAATACCCTCGTTGCATGCATATTCATTAACTTTCCTTCATTGAAAAATATGATCTCACATGCATGTCATATCTTAATATCAATCAATTTATACGAGACCCACTCTATCAATTTCTTTCCATAAAAAATTGCATGTCAACATCATTTCCCTTCTTTCTTTGAATAAAATATCTGCCAATAACTCCACTTACCAAATCTTTCCTCCCTCAAATGAAATACATATATTCAAATATTATTTTATGCTCAAGTATCTTGACTATTAATTCAGGTCCTTGTGGACTGCATATTGGGTTTTCAGTCGCAAACGTTGTTTTAGCTTCTCATTAGCCTTTTTTTTTTAATGCGCTGATTAGCTTATATTTCCTGCAAATGACTCAAAACAGGCTTATTAGCGAAATAACGAGGCCTAGCTAATGTAATAATGGGTATAATTATGTCACTCACATGCTTATCAAACTCCCCCACACTTACAATTTGCTAGTCCTCGAGCAAAACAGAACAAAACCCGCTCCACAGCTAGTCATATCATGAACAGAAAAAGAATAGACCCACTCAACAGATGATCATCATTTATTTATTTTTTAAGACCCGCTCTACAGCTGGTCATGATAAGGAAATACATAAAAATAGACCCGCTCAACAGCTGGTCATAAGAAAATGATAAAAAAACAAAATAACAGACCCGCTCAACAGCTGGTCATAAGAACCCTACAATAGACCCGCTCAACAGCTGGTCATAATATACCTAAAAAGCTACAATAGACCCGCTCAACAGCTGGTCAAAAATTGCAAGAAAATTCCTGAAAAAGAAAAGTAAAAAGTTAACCACTCCCCCACACTTAAACATTACATTGTCCTCAATGTAATTGAGTCATCCAACATAAAATTAAGATGGGAAATTCATAAAAAAGGGAAAATAAACAAATAAAAATAAAACAAGAAAATAGAAATACCTACTGGAATGTACAAAAAGGATCCCCATAAATTAACAACCTGAAAACTTGGGGATCAACCCAAAATACAATATTTACAAACGACAGCTTCACACTTATGTCATGACAACGTGGAGACACTGAAACTATGAGAAAGCAAAAGTTACTCCCAAACCTGGTTTTTCCATTGCGACTGGAGAAATATCAATTGGTTCATGCACGGTATCAGGAACAAGTAAGTCCTCTAGGTATTTGGATGCAAAGTGATCCAACAAAATTTCAGAAGCACACAATTCTAACCGTAAATTAGGTATGTTTTGGAAGTCTAAGGGTTTAGAAACAACCTCTAAGTCGGGTGAATGATTTTGCGAGATAGATTCATCTATAGAATCAGGAAAATCATCTACGCAATCATCCACAAGGTCATCTATATGTTCTGTCTGAAACAGAAAGTCACTACAAGACTGATCATCTTCAGCAAATAATCTTTGGCATTCCATAACTCTCAATCTTTGTTCCAAACTAGGTGGTGTGTGTTTGTAATACTTCTCATATATAGTTAGAGGGGATTCTTCACTTACCTCATGTGGAGCAGAAACTCCATACCGTTTCCTACGCTTATATTCAACAAGCGTCATCTCAGATGAGGTTTCCTGATAATTTGACTTTCTACGCTTATATTCTGCCAGTGTCATCTTAGGTGACGTCTCCTGAAAAAGAGTCATCATCCTCAAAAAGTTACCTGAAACGAAATTCTAAAAAACAAAACAAGTCAAAAGGAAAAATAAATTCTAAAATAAAAATATTGTACAAAAATAAAAACCTAACTATTTACAAAATCAAAAATACTAATTACAATATTCCTTAGCCACTTCCCGGCAGCGGCGCCAAAAATTGATAGGATCCAGAGATGCTTATATATAATAACCGCAATCGCACAGTGTCTAACTCGTAGACAGATGCAAGTACGGGTCGAACCCACAGGGAGCGGAGGAAATACCGTAATCAATATCTCTAATAAAACTAACGAGGAACAATATTTTGGGATTTTTGAAAGAATTAAGGAATTAAAAGAATGAAAATAAAAAGAATTAATTAAATGTAATGAGAAAGATGGTAACTAGGAATCTGGTTTCAACCAATTTTATCATGCAAAACTCATATTCAATTTCTAAACCGTATACTCCATAAAAATGTTTTACCATTTTAATTTTCTCCGCTTCTAAGTTGATAGTTCTAGAGATTTATTTATCAATCGTAAAGCATATGCGATCAAATGTTACTAAGCATGGCACATCAATTTAAAAGTATAAATAAACAATGGAGATATCCAACCAATATAAAGTTTCAAAGAATTAAATATCAATCTATAAGCATACCCCGTCAAAGACCAAATCCAAGCACGGCGTATCAATCAGAAAGCATATTTAAGCAATTCAACTATTTAGCAATAATTTACCAAGCAAATATTGAAGAAAATTACTAAATATTTAAATCATTATTCAAAATATTATATGGAGAATTAACATTTGAGTCTACGCAATCAAAATGGTTTCCACTGAAGAACCCTAGTTACATAAAATCTAGCAAGACATGGAGAAATTAAAATAATACAATAAACCCCTTTTCTCCTTTTTGCTCTCCAGCCGTGCTCTCCATTTCTTTATTACCTCGATCCATTTTTAAATGTTGCAACCACTTCGTGCTTTCCATAGTTAGAGAAAATGATTATTAAACTCAATTATATCACACACACGGGAATATTATCTTTGTTGAAAACTTATTTCCATAAATGGATCACACCATATATTCCCACAACCATAAGAGAAAGTAATAATCTTCAATTCATATCCAAATATTTTCCAAATACCCTTGTTGCATGCATATTCATTAACTTTCCTTCATTGAAAAATATGATCTCACATGCATGTAATATCTTAATATCAATCAATTTATACGAGACCCACTCTATCAATTTCTTTCCATAAAAAATTGCATGTCAACATCATTTCCCTTCTTTCTTTGAATAAAATATCTGCCAATAACTCCACTTACCAAATCTTGCCTCCCTTAAATGAAATACATATATTCAAATATTATTTTATGCTCAAGTATCTTGACTATTAATTCAGCTCTTTGTGGACTGCATATTGGGTTTTCAGTCGCAAACGTTGTTTTAGCTTCTCATTAGCTATTTATTTTTTGAATGCGCAGATTAGCTTATATTTCCTGCAAATGACTCAAAACAGGCTTATTAGCGAAATAACGAGGCCTAGCTAATGTAATAGTGGGTATAATTATGTCGCATTCACATGCTTATCAAACTCCCCCACACTTACATTTTGCTAGTCCTCGAGCAAAACAGAACAAGACCCGCTCCACAGCTGGTCATATCATGATAAGAAAAAGAATAGACCCGCTCAACAGTTGATCATCATTTATTTTATTTTTTTAAGACCCGCTCTACAGCTCGTCATGATAAGGAAATACATACAAATAGACCCGCTCAACAGCTGGTCATAAGAAAATGATAAAAAAAAAACAAAATAACAGACCCGCTCAACAGCTGGTCATAAGAACCCTACAATAGACCCGCTCAACAGCTGATCAATTTTTTTTTTAGACCCGCTCACCAGCTGGTCATAATATACCTAAAAAGCTACAATAGACCCGCTCAACAGCTGGTCAAAAATTGCAAGAAAATTCCTGAAAAAGAAAAGTAAAAAGTTAACCACTCCCCCACACTTAAACATTTCATTGTCCTCAATGTAATTGAGTCATCCAACGTAAAAATAAGATGGGAAATTCATAAAAAAGGGAAAATAAACAAATAAAAATAAAACAAGAAAATAGAAATACCTACTGGAATGTACATAAAGGATCCCCATAAATTAACAACCTGAAAACTTGGGGATCAACCCAAAATACAATATTTACAAACGACAGCTTCACACTTATGTCATGACAACGCGGAGACAATGAAACTATCAGAAAGCAAAAGTTACTCCCAAACCTGGTTTTTACTATACAAGGAAGTGCATAAAGAACAAAATATGGGGATTCTATTGCGACTGGAGAAATATCAATTGGTTCATGCACGGTATCAGGAACAAGTAAGTCCTCTGGGTATTTGGATGCAAAGTGATCCAACAAAATTTGAGAAGCACACAATTCTAACCCTAAATTAGGTAAGTTTTGGAAGTCTAAGGGTTTAGAAACAACCTCTAAGTCGAGTGAATGATTTTGCGAGATAGATTCATCTATAGAATCAGTAAAATCATCTACAGGGTCATCTATATGTTCTGTCTGAAACAGAGATTCAGTACAAGACTGATCATCTTCAGCAAATAATCTTTGGCATTCCATAACTCTCAATCTTTGTTCCAAACTAGGTGGTGTGTGTTTGTAATACTTCTCATATATAGTTAGAGGGGATTCTTCACTTACCTCATGTGGAGCAGAAACTCCATACCGTTGCCTACGCTTATATTCAACAAGCGTCATCTCAGATGAGGTTTCCTGATAATTTGACTTTCTACGCTTATATTCTGCCACTGTCATCTTAGATGACGTCTCCTGAAAAAAAATCATCATCCTCAAAAAGGTACCTGATACGAAATTCTAAAAAACAAAACAAGTCAAAAGGAAAAATAAATTCTAAAATTAAAATATTGTACAAAAATAAAAACCTAACTATTTACAAAATCAAAAATACTAATTACAATATTCCTTTGCCACTTCCCGGCAGCGGCGCCAAAAATTGATAGGATCCGGAGATGCTTATATATAATAACTGCAATCGCACGGTGTCTAACTCGTAGACAGATGCAAGTACGGGTCGAACCCACAGGGAGCGGAGGAAATACCGTAATCAATATCTCTAATAAAACTAACGAGGAACAATATTTTGGGATTTTTGAAAGAATTAAGGAATTAAAAGAATGAAAATAAAAGAATTAATTAAATGTAATGAGAAAGATGGTAACTAGGGAATCTGGTTTCAACCAATTTTATCATGCAAAACTCATATTCAATTTCTAAACCGTATACTCCATAAAATTGTTTTACCATTTTAATTTCCTCTGCTTCTAAGTTGATAGTTCTAGAGATTTATTTATCAATCGTAAAGCATATGCCATCAAATGTTACTAAACATGGCACATCAATTTAAAAGTATAAATAAACAATGGAGATATTCAACCAATATAAAGTTTCAAAGAATTAAATATCAATCTATAAGCATACCCCGTCAAAGACCTAATCCAAGCACGGCGTATCAATCAGAAAGCATATTTAAGCAATTCAACTATTTAGCAATAATTTACCAAGAAAATATTTAAGAAAATTACTAAATATTTAAATCATTATTCAAAATATTATATGGAGAATTAACATTTGAGTCTACGCAATCAAAATGGTTTCTACCGAAGAACCCTAGTTACATAAAATCTAGCAAGACATGGAGAAATTAAAATAATACAATAAACCCTTTTTCTCCTTTTGGCTCTCCAGCTGTGCTCTCCCTTTCTTTATTACATCGATCCATTTTTAAATGTTGCAACCACTTCGTGCTTTCCATAGTTATAGAAAATTATTATTAAAATCAATTATATCACATACACGGGAATATTATCTTTGTTGAAAACTTATTTTCATAAATGGATCACACCATATATTCCCACAACCATAAGAGAAAGTAATAATCTTCAATTCATATCCAAATATTTGCCAAATACCCTCGTTGCATGCATATTCATTAACTTTCCTTCATTGAAAAATATGATCTCACATGCATGTAATATCTTAATACATTCAATTTATACGAGACCCACTCTATCAATTTCTTTCCATAAAAAATTGCATGTCAACATCATTTCCCTTCTTTCTTTGAATAAAATATCTACCAATAACTCAACTTACCAAATCTTGCCTCCCTTAAATGAAATACATATATTCAAATATTATTTTATGCTCAAGTATCTTGACTATTAATTCAGCTCTTTGTGGACTGGACATTGGGTTTTCAGTCGCAAACGTTGTTTGAGCTTCTCATTAGCCATTTATTTTTTGAATGCGCATATTAGCTTATATTTCCTGCAAATGACTCAAAACAGGCTTATTAGCGAAATAACGAGGCCTAGCTAATGTAATAATGGGTATAATTATGTCGCACTCACATGCTTATCACAAACCGAATTTATGCAAAACCAACAATACAGGGATCACGGATTTCTCATGCATTCCGCTAAAGGTTAGTTGAATTTCCTCGGCAATCTCTTCACCTCTTGTCTTTTCGATTTTACTCTTTTTTGTCACCATCTCATGCTTACCCCGCAACAACACCGCTGTTATGTGCTAAGTAGGGGACTTAAAGTTGATGGTGGTTTTTATCTTAGGTTTGAAATCTTAAAACCTTACATCTGATGTTACGTCACTCTGTAAAGAAAACGGTGCCGTGAGTGCTAACCTCTCCAACGGCATATTTATTGAGTCGTTCAATATACTTACATGAAATTTATCCTGACTGGAAAATGTAGCAACCATCCCAGATGTTCTGTAAATTTTGGCGCCTCGCCTATATTCACTTAATATAAGTTCCTTTGAATGCCTTTTATGCTATGTTCTCCGGCTGAACCCTTAATATTAATATGTCATGACGATTTGTGTTCACTCGCAGCAGAGTAGCACAAATTTCCAAGTATCAAGGATAAGGTCTTTGCATAAGGTATTCAATCTTAAAAAGCATGCTGCTATCTGGCAATGAGCTTAAAAGAACTCTATGTCAACACATAGAATTCAATCAATTAACCTGACTAACTTGCAGAAGTTAGGGTTTTGCACCTCGCACAGTATATCAGACCCTGCTTGTCGAAATTAAACCTAGCCAAACCAGGTAATTAATCCGCCATGGATCACCAGGTGCAAAACCTTACTCAGATCAGAAAACAGGGAGCCGTAGCAGCAAAGGGAGGCGTGGCCATGCATGAGGCCAACTGGCGCCACTTGCCATTGGCCACGCACCTTCCTAAACCGGACATATTTCTCTCGACCAATCGTGTCGCCTTAAGTTAGCCACGCGCACATGAGTTATGGATGGGCCCATACTTGCCGGCCCCACTTTCCATCGACCAATCAGGTCGCTCTAAAGCCGCCAAACTCTCACTAGAAGTGTAGCCACGCCCATGCTTGGCCGGCCCTCTTTTAGTCGACCAATCAGGTCGCTCTAAAGTCGCCACATTCTCACCAGAAGTGTAGCCGAGTCTTATGTTTTTCCGTCCCATTTTCTTGGCCAATCAAGTCGCTCTAAACTTGCCACCATACATTAAAAGGCAAACGCACCCTGCCGCGCTATCATACTAACTGGCAAGCCAAACGCGTATTACCACAACAACATATTGATCGGCATGCCAGCATGCCACTCTTCCGCGGTAGCGTGCCACTTTATCCTTGGCCACGCCTCCAAGCCCTAATTCTTACCATAGCGTCAAATCCTAGCCTTGGCCACGCCGCCAAATCCTAGCCTTGGCCACGCCGCCAAGCCCTAATTCTTACCACGGCGCCAAATCCTAGCCTTGGCCACGCCGCCAAGCCCTAATTCTTACCACGACGCCAAATCCTAGCCATGGCCACGCCGCCAAGCCCTAATTCTTACCACGACACCAAATCCTAGCATTGGCCATGCCGCCAAGCCCTAATTCTTACACCGACCCCAGATCCTAGCCTTGGCCACGCCGCCAAGCTCTAATTCTTACCACGATGCCAAATCGTAGACCTGGCCACGCCGACAAGCCCTAATTCTTACCGTGACGCCAAATCCTAGCCTTGGCCACGCCGCCAAGCCCTAATTTTGGCCTCGGAGTCAAACCTTAGCTTTGGCCATGCTACAACACCACAGGCGTGGCCATGCCACAATGCCACTGGCATGCCACCATGCCACCGCCATGCCACGGCTACTAGCATGTCGCTATGTCAAGGCTACTAGTATGCCGCTACCATGCCAATGGCGCCACTTTGTTACACAACAAAGAAGTGGCCATAATCAACAACCACTCTTCTTCATGAGATGCAATCTCAGCCACCCAAGTTCACCACTGAACTGACGGACTTGCGGCAAGTCCCAGGCAACCCACTATGCCACGGTTACGCCAGGCGCCACTATGCTAATGGCGCCACATTGTTACACAATAAAGATGTGGCCATAATCAACGGATACCCTTCCTCATGAGATGTAATCTCAGCCATTCAAGTTCTCCACCAAACTGATGGACTTGTGGCAAGTTTTAGGCGGCCGACCAAGGTAACCCTAATAGCATCACATGCTATTTTCCTAAGGAAAAATCTCTTGACTTTGACTTGCCACACATAGCAACCTACTACACGTTTTCCACGAAAAAAATCGAGACATCAAACATGTCACAAACTGGGGGATACTCATCAGGGTATTGGTCTTGCGGTTTACAGCGTGCGGCGTGCAATGCTCCCGTTACAAGAAAGTGTCATGAAGTAGGACAATTAGTGGTGGTGAAAAGTGGCGGTGTAAACAATTCATTTCCTTCATCATGGAAGCGTAATGACTAACGGTTAGACGGATTCACTTCCCTCATCATGGAAGCATAATGTCTGACGGTTACATGTACTCTATTCTTCCACCACTCAATCGTTTCCACTTCCTACGAGACTAGGGTACGTTTCAATATGACTTGTATAAATAGGCTTCACCTATTTTCACCAAAAGAAAACAAGTTTTTGTCGACAACAATACAGTATCTAGAAATCACATGGTAGCTTTCCATTCTGCTTTCAGATACAAGTTATAAACAACCACACCTTCAGAATCAACGATTCTGGTCTCAACACTCTCTTCGCTTCCCTCCCTAAGACCAACCTCCTTGACTTTGTGACCGAAGAAAGCTTGGAACGGCCATTTATTGGTTTAGGACAGGATTGTACATATTGATCTCTCAAATTTAAAGTACTCTCGTGCAGTATATTGTTTAGGGTTTAGATTCGTTTCTCACCCACACACCCGAAATTACCAAAATCAGCAGAAACAGTTTTCACCCACAAACAGGTCTACAATGAACCAGTATTTGTAACCCAAACTCAAAGTACAGTTTGCAACATATTCACCCTTATTTTTTGTTTCAGACAAGAATAAGACATCAGGATCATGTTGATTAACAATGTCTTTCAGGTAAGATCAAGTAGTGTAATTTTTGATCCCTTGGCAGTTCCACAAAACGATTTTTAGATTTTCTAAGTGGTGTCTATAGTGATTGTTGTAAAGGTGAAATTTAAAGCATACTATCCTAGTATTGTTGGGACCGTTATTAGCATTTTTTAAAACAAAAGTGTAGAACGCATGATTTAGAGTATGAGACCACTAGAATTGGAATTCCTCAAAAGGGCTAGCAAGAGAAGCAGGAATCATGTAATTCAAATTCAGATGCACATCTTTTACTATTGCATTTATATGAGTATATCTCCAGCTTCTAATATTAATATCTATATCATGTTTCCAAAACAAGGCCATAACCTCGGCCATCCTTTTAAGATGAACAAGCCAAAAATGTTGCGCATTCACATTTCTAAGAATTCTATGCATATTGTCATTTTGATGCTTTGTTTCAATCAAACACAAAATGTCAAGGGGTATTTCAGGTAGTGTTGAGTATGTTTCTGACCCAGACCATGGTCATAGGAAAATATATGATATACCTTCATATTGTTATTATGGTTTATCCACCAGAGTCTTAGCTTTAGACTCTTGTCAGTTTGAATGTGAATATGTTCACTGATGGTCTCTTTGATAGGATTAAACAAGAAGGGAAAGAAAATTGTTACCACACAAGCTTTATATGTCTTTCTATTTAGTTCTCCTCTATTATACTTAATTTTGTCGTTTCCAGCTGCTTTATTTTCTTGCATCTGACCAATACTCCTAACCATTTGTGTAATTGTTGGCCTGCAGTTTGATAGAGATCCAGATTTGTCTCTAGTAATGTACATGTTGTTGTTGAGCTTGGTTTTAATGATGGAGATTAAGATATTCTTCCAGAAAACAACACCACTCGGTCTCCATTTTCTTCTACTTCTCCATCTGTTGCTATCATATCTTGTGCAAATCCCCACTCGTATTCCGTCCTTAGCAGCAAGCGAGTCTCTTTTACCTTTGCAGTACCAGTTTCTAAAAGTTTTAGCCATCAACACTGATTTTGAACGTTTCGTCATTTTGACAAACAGGTAGCCTTCAAAATCCACCGGTAGAAACAAAGAAGGAAAGCTAGAGAAGAAGGAAATCCAAAGGAATAGAAAGAAAACAGTAAAGAGATACCGCAACAAAGAAGGTATCCTGGATAAGAAATCAAACGATGAAACAAGTGCTAAGGTCTAAGAGGATCGGAAAAAAAAAAAGAATCACCGGAACAAAACCTCCAAATAAGAATCACCGAACGAGAATCACAAAACAAGAATCATTCTAAAGAGAATACAAAGAGTAACTAGAATCCAACACAAAGTAACTGAAAACCAGATGCTATATAAACTTCCGGTCAAATTGCGATATGAAGTTGCCGAAAAAGTAAATTAACAGTCATATAGTTAAGCATAACGAATAGAATTTTACTTTTCAGTCACATACCGAGAGGGATATGGGAGGGAGGTCTCTCTTTTTTTTATATGGTGGAAGTTCATATACCATTATCCTAGAGATGGTTACTAACTCTTTTGAGTAGTTCATATCATCTGAGGAGGATTGTGTGTTAAGCTTGACATAGTAATGGGAGTTTGTCAAGAAATCCGTCAGAGACGGTGGCTTGCATCCAACTGCACTGGCATTAGAGTTTTGTCCTCACGGACATTGTACTGTGAGTTTGCTAGGAAATCCGTCAGGGACGGTGGCTTGCATCCAACTGCGCTGGCATTAGAGTTTGGTCCTCACAGACATAGTATTGCGAGTTTGCCAGGAAATCTGTCAGGGACAATGGCTTGCATCCAACTGCACTGCACTGCACTGCATTAGAGTTTGGTCCTCAAAGAGCTTGCCAGGTGGGGCGTAACCCGACCCATTAGAAGCGAAAATTTTCTCGGGTCACATTAAACTAAAGATTGATCTCATATGTAGTATTTCATGAGGTTTATGCCTAATTGATGTGTGTGGTTTGGCAAAAAAATGGGTATTGACTGAATTATAAGGATTTCGCTTCGGGAAATATTAATTGAACAGATTATGGAGATTTCGTTCTGTGAAATGTTAGTTGAATAGAAATGAGGAAATTTGGACGTTTGAGAACATGGTGCAGGGAAGTTAGGTTCTGTAATCGGAGATAGATAAAAGATAGATAAAACAGTGACAAGAAATTATTGTTATGTAAATATTAGTAAAGTTAAGGGTATAATGGTAAATTAGTTTAATTATGAAATTTTATTTACTGTTTTTTATAATTAATAAACATAAGTAAATAATTAACAAAGTCATCTCGGGTCAACGCCATTTCCAGGTACCAAATGCAAAGCTGGACAAATATTAGATCAAACACAAAACCATTCAAAACCTAAGTACCAAATAACAACTAACCCATATTATAAAGATTGTTATTTAATGAAAACATCTAATAAGTTTCCTATGATACATAAGGGCAGTGTTTTCATTATTAAAATATGTAATATAAAATTAGAAGTTAAATATTAGAGAAACAGATATATTGGGCCTGGTAATAACATTTTTTCTAAAGTATGCAGTAAATCATTGACGGTCGTTTTGTGGGGTTTCCAAATGTATTACCATAATAAGGGGTTGGCATTAGCTTTTAATTTTTTACTAGTAAAACTTATAATATTATTCAAAATAATTTAGTAACCTAAAGGTCTAGCGTTTGCCACATGTAAACCTTCCTAAATAGAGGTCTAAATAAGAATTTCGTGTACAATTTTTTACGCCCACTATTGGAGAAATTGTAATTGACCTCATTTGAATAATTCTGTAAAAGTTCCCGACTTATAGTTAAATTTTCTTTTATGCATCTGTGTTTGCCGTATTCCACGCCTTCAGGACACTTAGGAAATGAGTTCAGTCTAGATTAAATCAGAAAATCGCGCAAGCACCTTCGATTGGTGAATATTGTACATGCCATAAAAAAGTACTTAAATTACCGTTAACTACTTTGAGATAAAAGCATTTTATATTATATAACTTACAAGTTCTGTAAGCCCGTGCAAATGTCCGGGCTAGTTCCTTAACGGACCCAAAACAAATAGCGTATACAATTCATAAGAGTTAACCATTTACCCACAAAACTGCATTTACTTAAAGCTTATACAATTTATAAGACTTTACCATTCACACACAAAAGTGCATTTACATAAAAGTTTCAGACCATCAACATAAACTACCGTATCAGCGAAAACTTAACGAATACACATTTTAAATCATAATTTCAGATCATCAATTCATCAAATTTATTTTACCATCCCACAAAAAATTGATATTCTGTCGGTTAAGCAATACAAAATTTGATCGAGCAAACGACACGTTAAACATAAGTCTGAACAGCATTTCTATTAGGAAATAGTCTAAATTTAAGTGATGTGTATTCTAGGGAAGTTTGAGTACATGCAGTTCACGTATTGTGTCTTGATGACCAAGACAATGAATGTATAAATATCCAAACAATTAATGAGAATACTAAGACTTGTCGAGAACTTGACAATTTCCATACGTGACGTGTACCAAATATATCGCCATCCAAATACATGCATTCAAGAAATACATTACCTTTAACATGGAAATGAACAAAGTGGCTTTAAAGATAAACGTACATTTATTGGTTGGGTGGGATCAACTCATTAATCCTTATACTCAGGTTGTCTAGACGTTAAAAATATTTAAAGATGATGAACTTACCTCTCCTGGCTAAGCAGCGGTGGAGGTTTACAAAAGAGAGGCATGTGCTGTGGGGGAAGGTAATATGTATGATATTACGTCTAAATTCTGAATTTGTACTGTGTAAACCTGTAGAAGGTCTAATTGGTTATAGCCGTTCGGATTGTGTCTGAAAGGGAACCTGTTACCACTGTAGGTTGTTCGGTAGTTGCGTCAATCAAGTGCTTCACGGTGAAATCATGTTACAATTGGTTGCTTGCCAGAGAACTTTCGGATCGAATCTTCTCCTTCCAATTGTCCAATTGCAAGAAAACAGTCCCGTGCAAAGAACACAAATAATATTTGGCATAAGATATATATTCATTCCTCGAATCACTTGATATAAATAGTTGTGTCATGTGATAGAATGCATCTTACCATGAATATGTTTCTATCTCTTGCAACCATAACTGAAAACTCCCAACTTTGATCGTGATTTACACTTTATATCTACCTCCTTAATCAGGCTTTTTTTAATAGTATATTTCAATGGTTGTGCCACTGAAAAGACGGGAGAAATGTTAAAGCGAGAGAAAACCAAAATCCAAAAACGAAAATGTATTTTCCGAAGTTGCGCGATAAAAAGGAAACAATCCCATCGAAGGAAGACTTGAACTTGAAGATTCTCACATCGTGAAAACCTAAGAAACATAAGCAATAAGCTCCTAAGCATCCACAGGGTTAACAAGTAGTGGAAATGATGAACACGTACCTATCATTCAGGAATAGAATTATTGTCGTTGTTCTGGTTTTCATCAAACATATACTGTCCAAATGAAATTCTACACAGACAACTCTAACTACCAACCAATTTGAACATTGCAAAAAAAAAAAAAGGAAGAGGCAAAAGGGGTTTGCGCACTATGATGTAATCGGCCTAATCAACATATACAACTAAACAGTTGTGTCGGTAAAGCCTTGGGACGTGTCTCAAGCCTTGGTAACAATCTCAAACCAAAAGAAGTGTCTATCATGTTACGTAACAATTTTTAGCAAAACCAACAGACGCGCCTCTTCTGTAATATGGCACGACAGCTAAGCATCTTTCTATTGGTTTTTCAAACTTTCTATACGAAAATGATTTACATCCCGCGGGCTCATTCCTACGGGTTGTACCGACATTTCATAAGGGGGTGGGATCCACACCAAAAATACCCCCTATAAATTCGCCGGGTCACTAGGTCTTTAATGTTTTGTGTGATTGTGTCTTGCGGAAGCCCGCGGGATGTTTATCACTTCCGCTTTTTATATGCGATGTGTCACTCTATTTTTGTATCATTTGCTGGAGATGAATGTGGAGACGACACATAACCAAAATCATTCTCCAGAATTGATTTTTGTCTTATCTTTTGAATTATTGGACTGTACTATGATGACGGAGATAGTGATTCAGGTGGTCCAAGGAGACAGATGAAAATGATCAAATGCACATTTATATCAATTTTCAATGTAGATGCTGGGTAGGTAGGGAGGCATATTGTAACAACGTATAATATTCTTCTCGGTGTATCTAATTGTCTAACTGATTTTGATAATGTAATGTAATCCAATTTAATAAGCCGAGCCAAAAGAAAAAAAAAAAAAAAAAGACACTTGCCGAGCGAAAGAATAAATAAGGCTATTAGTATCATGCCAGTTGCATCTTGCACGCAGTTTGGCGTAAAAGGAGACCCTCCCGTCTATCACGACGGATATGCAGTGCAAAATTAACACGAGGTTGAATGCAACAGCTACAAATAAATAAAAGCGGAACGGACCTATCCCACTAAAATCCTTCTAGATACCAATGTAGATTCCATTTATAGCTCTAAGCCTCTAACAAAGAAAGTTAGTTACAATGGGAGAGGTTGGTATTTTAGATACCAATATAGAAAGGCAGCAAGAGAATGACTAGTATTTTAACTCAGTTGGTGGGAATTCCTTCCTTCCAACTAAAATCATTAATCCAAATCCCCTCTTTCTTCTCCCAAAAATCTGTCTTGTCTCTCTATGATTCCACAACCCTGTTCTCCTGCTACAAAATTGCTTACTTAAGTTAGAAATCGATCATTTTAGTGGTAATTCTTCACGAGATCTCACTGAATTTGATCTCCTTTATGATGCTGGTCGTAGATTTCTTGGATCCATATTAAAATTTCTGATTTCTGTTTTTTTTTTTTTTTTTTTTTTTGGCTCTCGGATTTTTTCGGTGCAGATACTGAGAAGAACTTGTAACTAAGAAAAAGAAACAAGTTGTTGAAATTGAGATGAAACCAAGTTTAAAGACTAGTGATTCATTCTCAGAGATGAGTGTACCTGAAACTGGTTGTTTATCAATTATAGTGCTAGGTGCTTCTGGAGATCTTGCTAAGAAGAAAACTTTCCCAGCTCTTTACAATCTTTACAGAAAGGTAACTTGAGCAACTCTTAATTCCATGTATGTGAAGACAACGACTGTATCAAGCAAAATCATGCTGTTCTATATTTTTAATCAGGATCGTTTTATTAGTTGATTGTCACCTTTGGATTTTAAACTACTGAAATTTTGTGCATTTGGGTGTGTAGAAAATGATAATATCAAGCAAAATCATGTTAATAAAACTATATATTAATTAACTTAATTCCTGATTAATTTCTTTGTTGTTTTGCCTACAAATATTGAACTAGCACAATTTTGTAGTTTAGGGGAATATGGATGAAACGCTCATAGAAAGCAAATCCTAAATTGTTCTTAGTTAACAAGTTATACGTTAGCTAAGAAATTTGTCTGTTTAGTATGATGAGCAGGAGAAGATATACGGGAGGTTTTTGGGTAGTTATTTGTTTTCTTTTTAGCAGTTATTTGGCAGTTATTTTTACAGTTATTTTTTAGCAGTAATTTTTTTAACAGTTATTTTTTTTAGCAGTTATTTTTTTTTAGCAGTTATTTTTTAGCAGATATACGGGAGGTTTTTTTTTTTAGCAGTTATTTGTTTTCTGATATGCGTTAAGTTGACAATTATATTTTGTTTTACTTGGAGAAGGTAGTGTTGATATATTAATTTTCATTAAGGGTTTGTTTACACAGGGATTTTTACAATCAAATGAAATACATATATTTGGTTATGCTCGAAGTAAGATGTCAGATGATGAATTGAGAGTTCGTATTCGCGAGTAAGATTTCTCACATTTAGTTGCATCAGGGATCTTATTTCATTTATGAGCTCCTACTATTGCATATGTGTTAGTTTACGGATCTTGTTAATTCCTCTTATCATTTTGAAGCTCTTTCAGTTGCTTCGTTGTGTAATACAGATTAACTTAATATGTAATCTTTACTGCAGATATATCATCAAAAAGGATACATCACCAGAACAGTCCGAAGATGTATCAAAGTTCTTGCAATTGGTATATTTCTGGACACGTTATCCTTTTGCCATCTGTTGACCATTTTTTATGCTATTAATTTGATTTTATTTGTAATTTTGAAGATCAAATACGTTAGTGGCAACTATGATAGCGACGAGGGTTTTAAGTTATTGGATAAGGAAATTTCAGCGCATGAACTTTCCAGAAATACTCAAGAAGGATCGTCTCGTAGACTCTTTTATCTTGCGCTCCCACCATCTGTGTATCCTCCTGTCTGCAGAATGATCAGGTTTCACTGCATGAATAAATGTGAGTGTCCTTGAGGAATTGAATATTTGCTTTATTTATTTCACATATATCGCCTATTTAAATTTACTCGCAATTGTGCCGAGCTGCTCGACATATATAGGTTGAGGTTGTATCTACATCAAAGCACAGCTTTGCGTATGAAACTCGTTACCTTTCTTCTGGTGCATTGCTTAATAATGCATTGCTCGAAAGAAAGAGAATAATGGAAATGCCTAATTTTGATTATTTTAAGCTGTGGGATATAATTATTGTAATTGTTCTTCGCATTTCATGAATATAATGCACAATGGCCGGCCGGCTAGAGTTCCAAATCCTGAGTGTAAGTCTGATATACACTGTGTTTGTTTTCAGCTGATCTTGGAGGATGGACACGAGTTGTCATCGAGAAACCTTTTGGAAAGGATTTAGACACTGCAGAGGATCTGAGTGCCCAACTTGGGGAGTTGTTCGAGGAAAAACAGCTTTACCGCATTGATCACTATCTAGGAAAAGAATTAGTGCAGAACTTGGTAATATTTGCCACTGAAGTTCCATTTTGTTTATCTAAGGTCTTCAAATTCTGTACTTATATTTCTCTTTCATTTGTTGAATTGCCAGTTGGTGCTTCGTTTCGCTAATCGCCTCTTTTTGCCCCTTTGGAATCGTGATAATATCGATAATGTTCAGGTGTGGACTCTTCTTAAGTTCCTCGTTATTGCTTATTGATGAATGGTTAATTTCTACCATTGGCAAGCGTTTACTGTTCCACATGATTAAGATCTCAAATACACACTTTCGTTAAAACTGATCTTTAATTATTACAAGCTCAAAGAAAATATGTTGCACGATTATCAGAAGGGTTAGTATTATTTTAATTGTAGTTGTAATTTATTACCCCTGTATGCATGGTTGCTATCATTCAGACTAGGGGCACGGCGAGTGGGATACTCAGGCGACAGCTATAAGTTGTCATTTTAGTTGAATACTTGGGCGTGTCTGACATTTACCTTATTTTCTCGCAGATCGTATTTAGGGAGAAAATTGGAACTGAGGGGCGTGGTGGTTATTTCGATGATTATGGGTAAGTCTTGAGATTGTATCATATTTTCTTTCTCAAGACAACTATAGTCGGACTCCAGGGTCATTATGAATTACTTATATATGCTTTCTTGTAGTCAATGATACATAAACATGGTTTCATGCAGAATCATCCGGGATATCATTCAGAATCATCTATTGCAGGCAAGTCTACCTGATAGCCGATGACGTTATATTCAGACATTTGTTTGTTATGGACTCACAATTTTTTCCTACATCATTCTATAGGTTCTCTGCTTGGTTGCCATGGAAAAACCTATTTCTCTTAAACCTGACCACATCCGGGATGAGAAAGTGAAGGTTTTACTCGAATTTACTCTCTTCTAAAATTTTCAATGTATATGTAGTTTTCTTCCTAGCTTCGTCCCGTGAAACACTGGTTTTATCATCATCGAGATAGTAGCTTTCTTATCACAATAAATCTCTGTCCTTACGGCATGAATATGGTATAAACCATCCGATGGATATAGTATATCATTGGCAAACCTACTTTGTCGACAAAAATCATTCTTATAAAAAGAAGAGTCAAGTCTACAATACCATGCTCTAGGGGGGAAATTTTCAGGGCCATAGAGAGCTTTCTTCAAGTAGTAGGCTTTGTCTTCCTTCCTTCCAACAATAAAACTTGTGGCTGGTCAATGCACATATCCTGTTCTATGGAACCATTAAGAAAAAGAAAACTGAACATCAAGCTTCAAAACACTCTATTTCAGGTTCTTCAGTCAGTCATGCCGATATCAAATGAAGAGATTGTGCTTGGACAGTATGAAGGATACACTGCTGACCCGACAGTTTCGGATCACTCAAACACCCCAACTTTTGCAACCATGATTTTGCGGATACATAATGAAAGATGGGAAGGTGTGATAACAGATCATTTAATTTGATATGTTTTGGGAACCATCTCTAGTAACATCTTGCCTCATCACGTTGATAATATCTGTATATGCTTTCCTATAGGTGTTCCCTTCATCATGAAGGCTGGAAAAGCCTTAAACTCAAGCAAGGCAGAAATCAGAGTCCAATTTAAAGATGTCCCTGGTGATATCTTCAAATGTATATTAATTTCCTTATTTTCGATTATGGAATGGAAAGAAAAACGAAACATGCACGTAATACTTATCTAGAAACTTACTTTTTTTGGCCACTATAGTGTGAAGAATGTTTTATGGTTCAGACTTGTATCATGTAGGCAAAAAACAGGGTAGAAATGAATTCGTCATACGCCTGCAACCTAAAGAGGCCATATACATGAAATTAACTGTAAGTATGTACCAGTGGTCATTTACATGATTCTTCTACTAATTGCATGTTTACTTATGTTATCTCTAGATAAGAATCCTAAATGGTTTTTTTTCATAAGTTCCGCCAAAGTCTACACACTGCTCTTACTGAAACCATTATGATACGCGTGATTTGAATTGCAAAGCTGAACATCTCTCTGTGTTTCAGGTCAAGAAACCCGGACTGGATATGTCAACCATCCAAAGCGAATTAGATTTGTCTTATGGACAGCGCTATCAAGATGCTGTCATCCCAGAGGCTTATGAACGATTAATTTTAGACACGTACGCTTCTGAACTCTATTAACTCTTATGAACATTTTTCATTTGATCCATCAAAGAGGAAATTCATTAAAAAATGAGGTACTTAAGAGGGTTTCCTCAAACCCAATGAATACATTCAAGAACAAAAAGAAGAAATGTGAACCGAAAGGGGATTTGGCAACCCAAAACAAAAACAAACAAGATCACAAAAGCCGGAATAAAGAGTCAAAGGGATGTCACCATATTCGCAGTTAGAACTAACATCCTTGGTTCGACTCGTCCCAAAAGAAAGCTTGAAGTTTAACATTTCTAATGAGGCTTATAAAAAATTTCTTTTTCGTTTTCGAAGACTCCTGTATTATGCTAAGTCCCCAATTAAACTTCTAAGATTTTACGGTTGTGGTGACAATTAAATCTGCCCCTCCTTACCATGTCGGTGCCCCCGAACTGGAAACATTTTATTATTTCTTTTTCTTCATTTAAATCATAAGCTTGTAATTGCCGAAAAAAGAAAGCCCAAGCTCCTTCACAGCTAGCGTATTTTGATCTCTCACTTAACTCTTAGTTATGAACATTACATCTTAATGCACTTTTTGCTGATTGGCCCTTTTCGTGTTTGTACTTAAATTGTGAGATCCTGCGTTCTACCTTTTACCCTGCAGAATTCGAGGAGATCAACAACATTTTGTCCGCAGGGATGAGCTTAAGGTAAGTGAAGTCCAATATTTTTTTTCTTTCTGAAATCTCACTATATACACATTCTAAATGGTTTTCGCTATTTCTACTGACGAATTGATTTTCTTGTTCCATCAGGCCGCTTGGGAGATCTTTACTCCTCTGTTACACGGGATTGACGAGGGGAAAATGAAACCACTTCCATACAAAAGAGATAGCCGAGGTCCGGCTGAAGCTGACGAGTTGCTCGAGAAAGCCGGATATGTTCAGACACACGGATATATATGGATCCCACCTACGCTATAACTAGGTATGGTAAGAACTAAGAACTGTCCTCATTTGTAATAAAAGGGCTTTGTTTTGTGGAACTTGGTTCTGTTACGGTTGAAAGTCTGTTGAACCAAGAGCCCCAACTTTCTCGTTAGGAACCTTTCATCTTTTCTCAATCCAAAACAAATTTCGTTTTATGTTTAAATGTACTCAAACATTGCGATATGTATTGATGGAAGTGGCAAATTGTTTTGTCCATAAACAAGAATATATTAGATCAAAAAATAAGGGTACAAGGAGAGTATCACCCTAGATGGGATGTACAAACAAAAAAATATAGAAAAACATATTGTACAAAAGTTGTACTTTCCAAATCAAGCTTGGTAAAGGGGCGGCATGAATTGGTAGAGGGGCGGCAAGTGTGATAGCAATGTCCCTCTTATTGGTTAGGGGGTGTCCTATAGGGATGTAGATTGACTAGATTACCCTTTCACCTTAAATCAACCAAAATCAAATCAATTTTTTTTTAACCTAATGAATCAAAAAAAAAATCAAATCAGTTTTTTTTTCATCTTCTTCTTCATCTTCTCTTCTCCTCCATCAATCCTAACCTCCATTAAAACCGAAAATTTCATCGTCTTCGATTAATCGGCGATTTGAAAAATGTTTGGAAAAACCCAGTTAGGGTTTAGTTTATCGTGTTGAATTTAAGTTAATTTTGTATCAAAAATTAGGGTTTTTGTATGAAAATTGAAATTGAAATTTCGGGTTTATGCGAGTTACGGTTGGTAATAACTCAATTACCAACCGTACCTGTATTGGTTGAAGAACATACGGTTGCTAACAACCCAAATACGAACCGTACCTTAAAAAAATTGAGACTTAGGTTTAGGTACGGTTGGTACGAAACCTTAGTTACCAACCGCACCTAGGTTCGGTTGGTAACTTAATGAAAGTTACCAACCGTATATCATCCTGAATGTTAAGAATTTTTGAAGTAGTGATGTACGGTTGAAACTATATATTACTTACCAACCGTAGTTTAGTTACGGTTGGTTTCGATTCTTTTTTATGAACCGTAATTAGTTACGGTTCAGATATCCAAGATGTTTTAGCAACCGAATCGGTATTACGATTGGGTTTTTCCCCAAATTGAACCGATTACGGTTGGTAACTAGCTTATTTCCAACCGTATGTTCTTCGTAAAATTTTAAAAATTTGATCTTTTTACATACTTTAGATAATTTTGATCAACAAAAAGCTAATGGGAACTAATTTTGATCACTCACCTCTAATTTGCCACTTGAATCACTCATTTTGGTTGAGTGAATCAAAATCTAGGGTTTCACAAATATCACATAATTTTTTATTTTTTTTATAACTCTAAAAATCTAATTTTAGAGTTATTATAAGTGAAAATTGATTATCAAACACTAATCTTGATTATTAATAATAAGGGTTAATTGGTCATTTCCATTTTTTTAATAAGGGGCACTTGAATTTACTTCTAATGACCTTTTTTGTCTCATTAGGTTGCCGCCCCTCTACCGATTCCTACCGCCCCTTTACCAAGATTGTTCCAAAAGCAAGTTTATGCACCAACACAAAAATTGAACCGTTTTTATTAAGGCTGCACAAATAACCCGGTGTACCCGATGTAGCGGACTTGAACCGGACAAAAAGAACCGGAACTTGTGTTGCCGCAGACAGTGAACCGGAATCGGGCTGCACGGCGGGTAATCGGTTCCAATGCATTCTACCTGTCAGGACCAAATACCCTGGGCCAATATGAGTAGTTAGATTTTTAAATTAGGATTAATCGCATCCCTCCATCCTAGGTATTTAGATATCTAATCGAGAGTTTCATTCATTCATTCTCTCAACTTTTTCTTTTTGTTTCTGAAGAGTTTCTGCTATTGTCATGAGATTGAATCCGAGAGTGAATTGAAGTTGTTTCTGTTAAGCCACAGATCGAGAAGAATAAGAGGTTGAGAGGACTGGATGTTGTTGGTTCAGAGAGGTTGAATCGAGAAGAAAGAGAGACGCAGTATGATGTGTAAGAAGAAAGGAATTGAAGCTGCTTCTGAATCGAATAGATATAGAGATTGATGGCTAAGCTGATGAATTTGGGTTTGTGTTGGTGATGAAGACACATAAAAGAATTGATGGATTCGAGATGAAGAAGAGCAAGAAATCTGAGATGGGTTTAATTTCTGAACCGAGGAATTAGAGATTTACAAGGAAGAATTTGTGTTGTTGATGCCGCAGATTTCAGGGAAGAACAGCTAGTTGCCGCCATGGATTAAATGGGTTTTGTTTGAATTTGTGAATGGTGGATGATGTTGAATCTGGTGGTCTATGAATCTGCTGCTGTCTGTGGCAATCGATAGAAGGAAAGGGTTTGATGAGAGTCTGAGATTGTTAGTAGGATGGATTTGGTGGATGTATCTGCTGTCGATCTCAAGATTAAAACAAATGTTGTTGCGGTGATAGATGCAGAATGGGGTCTGGTGCTGCAGTCTAGCTCAAGAACTGAGTAGTGGTGATACTGAAAGTTTTGTGGGTAGAAACCCGGTACTGGACTTGTACCGGACCGGGCTTACAGGTCCAGGTCCAGGTACCGGTCCTCAAAATGAGGTACCGGTAAACACCAGGTATAGGGACCGGTTCCAACAGAGAACCGGGCCGTACCGACTCTTGTGCGGCCCTAGTTTTTATGGGCTGCAGGAATTCTATTGTCTATGTAAATTATACTCCCTCGGTTCCACTTTGGACGAGACTAGTCTAAGATTATTTTTATTACACATTTCTTGATAGTTTTCGTATTTTTCCAAAAAACTACAAATACAAATACCTTTATATTTTGTCTTAGAATTATAAGTTTATTTTTAAGGTTTAAAGACTGTTTCCAAGGGCATATATAGAAGATATTAGAGAAATTGGGTCAATTGCCCAAATATTTTTAAAACATGGTTCTAATGGACGAGTACAAATTAGTATGGGTGAAATGGACACTAAAAAAAAATAGCAAGAATGAATCTGGATTCATCCTGACTTAAACTTAAAAAATAACGAGGGTGAAACTGGATGCATCCTGATGTAAAATAAAAATAAGAAAAAATATTTTAAAATGGGTAAGATGAAACTGTTTACATCCTGGCTCTTTTTACATTCTCGTCCATTTAAACAGTATCAAATTTTACATGTCTTTTTCATCCAGGAATTGTCATTATTGGGTTAATTGACCAATTTTGTGAAGATATTAATATCTTAATATGTGTGAAAACTCTCAAACCATCATCTAAAATGAACGAAAAAAGTACATTTTAGAAACATTGCCAGACAGCCTGAAAGTAACCCAAAAAGCCATGAACGACATACAACAATGCTATATAACCTTACTTTCATTCGGTCATTTAGATTTATTTTTTTGATTCAAAGAGAAAATTTATTGATTAGGGAGGTAAGATTGGATTAGAATCCTTCATATCTTCCTCAAACTGACTACAAATAAAAACTGGAGGTGTTCCTCCCATAAACATGACAACTTATGTTTCCTAGAGTGTTTAGCTATAATGTCAGCTACATGATTACACTCTCTTATTACATGGCTTACTTTCCAAGACTTAATATTATTAAGATAAAAATTTACATCAGAAATCATTGGTAGATTTTCCCAGCATACTCTTGCATTGTCTCCATTGATTGCAGCAGCAACATTTGATGAATCAGTTTCTAGAATCACATACTCCAGCTGTTGACTCATTTCCCATCGTACCGCGTCCAAAGCAGCTACGCATTCTGCTTCCTCTGCATTCAAGTTTCCATTGTTGTAGATGCACTTTGATCCTTGATGCTCCCCTGCAAAATCCCTCATAATTAGTCTTGTGCCACAGTTTTAGACAATAATTTAAAAGAAGCATCAAAATTAATAGTAACAAAAGGTGCAGTTAGGGGTTCCCAGTGACTGTTTCTTGGCAATGGAGTTGTTGAGTTAACTACTCTAGGATAAGTGTTGTCAGTCTTGATAGATTGTTCTAGACTTTGGGCTCTTCTGATGCATGAAATTGGGTTTGGTTTCTTCTTCTCAAAAACTGCACTGAACCTCTCCTTCCAAACTTCCCATAAATAACATGATATCTGTATAATACAATCTTCATTGGTAGGTTCATAAGAATTAAACCAACTAATGACCCAATCTTGGATCCCATCTATTACATTCATAGAATTCAGACCATTTGGAACAGAAGTAAGGACTTTTTTTGTGAAGGAACAGCTCATCAGCAGGTGCTCAGTTGTCTCCCAATCTTGCTGGCAGAAATGACAGTATGACACTTCCCCACTAGTATTCCTCTTTAGTCTTTCACTGGTGGATACAAAATCAGTGAGACATTTTCATAGAAATAACTTGATTTTTGCTGAAGTTTTTAGTTTCCACAATCTTTGCCATATTTTCTTCCCAACCCCATAATCATGCAGTGAATTGAGTTTGAGCTCCATTAGTTTGTTGTATGCAGATTTTACGCTGAACAATTCATTGTTTGTTAAGGTCCAGACCAAATTGTCTTCTGACTGTTGAGGGATTCTGATTTGCATTATCTTGTTTGCTATTTCTGGCTGGAACAAAGCATGAACTATCCCAACTTTCCAAGACTTTGTATCTGAATCAATGAGATCAGAAACCAGATTAAAGTCTTGTATATTGAGGTTGGTGTCAGCATCTAGTGTAACTTGTTCTTCAATCCCTGTAACCCATTTATCCAACCAAATATGGATTTTTTTACCTTTCCCAACCTTCCAGAAACTACAATCTCTAATGAAAGCAATTATGCTGTATAAGCTCTTCCAAGCCCAAGTGGCATTCTTCTTTTCATGTGCATGAAAAAGTGTAGTTGACTCTCTTGTTTGCATAATCTCCAAGCTGATCTTGCCAAAAGAGCTATGTTAAAACTCTTTAAATCTCTGAAACCCAAACCTCCATAATTTTTATGACAAAACGAGGTGGTATCTAAAATCCATGGAACTTTTTATTCCATGTATATTTTCGAGGCTACCTATTTATTTATTTTATTTCTTGAAAAAATAAATTTTGTTTCTACTATATAAACTCCCATGCCTAAACCCTACTTTATTTATTTATATTTACTTACTGCACAACAGGTTCAACCTCCGCAAGAACAATTAAGTTAACGACTATAAAAGAATGTATGAGCCATGATGGATTAAAGAATCCAGCCAACACTTTTCAGCAGTTCTTTGAAAGCATTTCAAAAATTCTAAACGAAAAACCACACGGAAACCGCTAGACACAACAAAACCCAAAAAATGGGACCTCCTGCTATCCTCCGCGGAGCCCAGCGAGACCACACCAAAAATTTGTGAGACAAAAAGTAAGATACGGTTTTCGTGTGGTCTGTTTACTTTTCAGTAGTTCTTTGAAAGCATTTCAAAAATTCTAAACGAAAAACCACACGGAAACCGCTAGACACAACAAAACCCAAAAAATGGGACCTCCTGCTGTCCTCCGCGGAGCCCAGCGGGACCACACCAAAAATTTGTGAGACAAAAAGTAAGATACGGTTTTCGTGTGATCTGTTTACACGGTTTGTTTAGAATCACCCAAAGCATTTTTACTCTGTCATCTGGAACCACAGTTTGTTTGATTGGTTTTGGGAAACATAAATGAAGATAAACTATCTATTAAAGAAATCGACGAAATCAAGAAGCCCCATTTACAACGGTAATATCTTTTCACAATCAAAGTATATATAAACAGACATGACCCAAATTCTTACAGCGAGCGTAGCTTATGTAAATGTTGTTTGCACATTTAGCAAGTGAAAATATCAAAGTTAAATCGGGGCCTATGGTAATTAATTGGGGCCTATGAATTTCTTCGTCCACCCAATAGAGAATGATAATGGGTGTCTAAAGTGTATTAAAATACTAGATTACCCTTATACATTCCTAATATTTCCTAAAACAAATTCTAAAATTTAAATCATGTCTATTACAATCCTCGATCAAAAATTAAAACCCAATTAATCAAAAAAAAAAAAAAACTAAAACTTAATCACAAAAAACAATTCAATTCTCTATTTTCTCTATTTTTTTTTGTTTTTGAAAAAAAAAATCGGCGACAAACAAATTCGAGTGATTGAGTTAACTCCCTTTAATCCGTTCCTTTAGAGAAACTCAACAATGATATAACCATGAATATCTGAAATTTATTCATCTAAATTTTTGAAAAATCAACCCAGAATCGGTTTATGTGTGCCCTAGAATAAACCGATTGTAGTTGATGTTACCAGGAATCGGTTTTTGGTGTACACATACATAAACCGATTCTGGGTTGATGTAATGAACATCAACCACAATCGGTTTATGCTAATGCACACATAAACCGATTCTGAGTCCAAGTTTGGATTTATAGAGAAATCAAGAATCGGTCTTTATGTGCCTCACATATAAACCGATTATGTGAAATATCAAGTCTTCTGTATGTTTTTTTTTGCTAGAATCGGATTATGTGAAAGACCACATAAACCGATTCTGGTTAACCCATTTTTTTTTCTTCTAGTTAATATTCGATCAAAAAATGAGTATGAAATCATACTCAATTTCAGTTCGAGTACAAGTGAAAATGCGTATGATTTTGCAAACAATTTGATAATGAGTATAATTTTATACTCGAATTGAAAACGAGTATGACTTCTCAAACGATTTGAAAATGAGAATGAAATCATACTCATTCTTAACTCGAGTATATGTATGGAGTAGAATAAATGTTAGTTATATTTGATGTTTAACAACACATAATTTCCTGATCATAAAGAAAAAAATTACCAGAATCGGTTTATGTTCATGTCCATATAAACCGATTATGGATAATCGGTTGATTTTCATGTCTATATAAACCGATTCTGGGTAAAAACAAATTTCAAAAAAAAAAATTTATGTTTTTGAAGTTATAATCGGTTGATCCTAATGTCAACATAAACCGATTCTCGGTTGGTGTTCTTAAAAAAAATTCAAAATTTTAAATTTTTTCATGTTTTGATGATTCATTAACACAAATTAATTTCACATCTAACACGACTTTGTTTTACTACTAATCAACTAAATTAACCTAAGTAATCAAGTGCAAATTAGCCATTAACTAAAATAATTGGATAAGGGTTTCTAGAGATTACTTCTTAATGACCCTTTTTGTTTAGTCATAGCACCCAATTAATCACCATAGGCCCCAATTTAGCCAGGGAAAATATGCTTTATAACCATCAAAATTGAATCCGTTAAAACTTCATGGCGAGGCCATGTTATTTTCTATACAAAGCAAACTAGACGGGTGATATTGTTTTTTTTTTTTTTTTTTTGTTTGTTTATTTTAGAAACATTGAAACAACCCATCTATATTGTATAAAAAAAAGAAAAAAAAAAAAACATTCTATGAATTATTATGTTAATCATTTTTTATTTTTTTTTGAAATGAAAGGATATATATTATATTGAAAGATTACATAGGAAATGGTCCGAAGACCCCAAAAAAGCCTGGCACTTTTAGGGGCGACCCCGAAAGAATTAGGGGCGACACTAAAAGAAAAAAAAGGTCACCCAAACGTAAATCTAAGCTACCCCTTATCTTCGATTTTTCGAAATGGCCAATATGCCCTTATATAATCGGTAGCCAACACCATAATCGGTAGGTAAACATTCAATCGGTAGGTTAAATTGATATTTTACCTACCGATTATTGTGTAGATACTTCGGCGAATAATCTCTTTTATAATCGGTAGGTTATCCAACTTGTAAGACTACCGATTATAAGGAGCCCCATATTCAACCCTGACCAAAATTCCATAGGTTTTGAGGGGTGCAGAGCCAACCATAACCACTTGGCTTGAGCTGTGGATTTAGTCATAATCGGAAGCCTAATAGGTTACATAAACTACCGATTATGGGTTGCCCCAAAATGAGTTTTTTCTAAAATCCTTCACGTAATGAATTTTGAAATATACCATAATCGGTAGGGTATATAATTATATAACCCACCGATTATAACGAGCCCCAGATCCAACCTTTGCCATATTGCATAGGTTTTGAGTGTACACAGCCAGCCTTAACCACTCGGTTTGCGTTTTGGATGCAGCCATAATCGGAAGTTAAATATATTACAAACCCATCCGATTATGGGTTGCCCCAAAATGAGTTTTTTCTAAAATCATTCATGTGATGAATTTTGAAATCTACCATAATCGGTAGAGTTAACAACTTAAAAACCTACCGATTGTAAGGAGCCCCACATCGAATCCTTGCCAAATTCCATAGGTTTTGAGTGTACAGAGCCAGGCATAACCATGTGGTTCGTGATTTTTATGCAGCCATAATCGGAGTTCAATATATTACCAGATCCTCCGATTATGGTGTTGTTTGGTTACAGAAACCATAGTTGTTTTTTAGTATAATAATCGGACATTAACGAAACCACAAACCTCCGATTACAAATATTCGGTAGTAAATGCGCTCAATTACTTTCCGATTATGGTGTTGGTTGGTTACAGAGAACAAATTTTTTTTACTTATAACAATCGGAAGGAACATTACAAATAAACCTACCGATTATTGTTATTCGGAAGTGAAGGTGCACATTTACCTTCCGATTGTGGTGTTGTTTGGATACAGAAGACAGGTTTTCTTTACACATGATAATCGGAGAGAAAAGTATATTATCAATCCTCCGATTCTAACCAAATATTTTGCACAATCCCCGACCTCGGTAGGTTAATAACGTATAACCCTACCGATTCGACTAAAAATTGGAACATCCCCAGAATCGGTAGGTTAATATATAAACCTATCTTCTGATTGTGTTCCAAAATTCAACACTTTCATGTCTCTTCATGTGATTCGCTTGCGAGTCATCGTTAAATGCATAAAATGTGTAAACGACAACTAATATTCCGACACAATCTTTGAAAACGACATAATCCGACATAATCCAACATAAACAAAGTTATCCATAAAGTTAACGAAAAACATCGAGAGTTTACAACACCGAGAGTTTACTTGTTCCTATTTGCTTTGACTTTGCGATTTTTATTAGCTCTACGACTTGGACCAGCATCATCATGGGTTTCATCAACTTGAGTGCTTGATGAAGCCCGAGTTCTTTTGTTCACCTTGGTTGTAGGTTTCTTTTGCAATTTTTCCTCGAACTGAGATGCATACTCCTCATTGTCAACGTTGTCAATCAACTGTTTTGTGGTTTTTTATCTTCTCAATTGAAACAGGCTCTCCGGCCTTTATACAATCAGTGCACCATTTCGACAAACGCTTAAACCTGTCAAATTGTTTTAAAACATAGCATACCATCAAACGGTTATTACTCTATTTTGACCCATAATATTAAACTAAATTAACAAAACAATACGTACCAATCTATCAAAACCCGCAGGCTTCTCTTTGAGGATACTCTTGTACGAAGTTGGCTTTGCTTTAAGATCACGGATTACACGAACATGAGAAACATTGCGGTACCAATCCATGTAGTTGGGAGCATTTTCAAAACCTTGGTTGGCTTCCCTTCCTTGGTTGATCAAGTAATGCGCCCTTCTATCCCAATGGAATTGACTGAGGATGGTGAACCCTTGTGAACCACCGTGATAGAATCTTTATCGACTCGCATTGCTCGAACCAAAGTGAAATTGCCATGGATTTCCTCCTTTGGTATACCTTGTACAAAACCGTGTTGTCGCATCACCCTTGAGGCATTGTACATCACATATCCCGTGGGGTGCCACAACGGTCCAAAATAAAGTGCCAAATCGGACCGACCCGCGATATGTCCAAAGTAGCTCGGTCTTCCTTGTATGGATCAAAGCATACGTCTTGGGCATTAAGTGAGTCCAAAATCTCCCTCAAACGAATCAACCGATGCTCCTTCGTCCTAGAATGGTTGTCATCGAAGACGACTTTCTTCCTATAGGGTCACCTTTCTCCCAGGGTTTTCAATGGCCAATCCCAAGATAGGGAAGTGGACGTAGATCCAAGTCTATAATTTCATTTTTGCAAGTATTAGGAAATTGATTCTTCAATAGTATAAAAAAAATAAAAAAATAACCAAGTATGTGGAGTTAATAAACAATACCCGTAGCAGACTCACGTTCCGGCCACTTGGCTAATTCCAACCTCGACGCCTTTCTCAACTCTTCCATCAACCACGCATGGCATGCCGTGCCCCAAGAGTACTCATGCACTTTATCGAGAGGATCCGAAGTTGTAAAAGGTTGGCGTCGACCCGATTTCCACCGGGTATTGGGGAAAATGACACATCCCAATACACATAGGAGATATGCGGTGGCCGCGTGGTTGACTTGCTCGTCCGTTAAAGTTCCTTTCTCTTCTTTTTCCTTGGTGCCCTTGAACATATCCATCGAAAAGTACCCATGTTGAACCTGTCTAGTTCTATACTTCATGCATCTTTTGAACTCGGTTGTTGATGTTTCTTCATCCCAACCCAAACACTTCTTAGTCGGATCATAAAGATTCCTCCATTCCAACCGCTTAGTGAACTCGGCCCTAACACCCTTGCCATGGACGGGGAGTTTAAAAATCTGCTCAACATCATGCGGGGTTATCGTCATCTCCCCAAACGGCATATGGAAGGTGTCGGTCTCGTGGATAAAGTCTCTCCACAAACGCCGATATAGCCACCCTTGGTCATGTTCGAACATTGAGTTCTCCGAGCATTGGCCAACCCTGAATTCGCAATAATGGTCTTGAACCTTTCACATTCATCCTCCAAAGGCCAATCTAGCATTTTTGTTGGTGCGACGGTCGCTTTGAGTAAACGAACCGCATCGGAATGATACTATTAAACACATGACAAGTTAAAAAATAAAATTAGAATAACCTAAAACTACAACCCTTTAAAAGTATTACGGAGAAAAACATAATAAGTTAATAAAATGGATACGATCATTACCTCGGTTTCATATATTTCTCTGCGGCCGGGATTCTTTGTATCCAAATAACAATTGTCCTCCATCCTCCCGCAGCCCAAGGATTACACCTTCGGAATATCCTTCACCTTGCTCATTCATCTCGACAAGGTGTTTCGCTTTCTTTCGAGGAGGATTTTTCTTTTTTGGCTTGTCCTACTTCTTCTACTTGTTCAATTTCTCGGTTGTGATGGTGGAGCACTTGGTTGAATGACTTCTTGGATTGGTTGTGATAGAGAGGCACTTGGTTGAACAGCTTCTTGGATTGGTTGTGATTGAGAGGCACTTGGTTGAACACCTTCTTGGATTGGTTGTGATTGAGAGGCACTTGGTTGAACACCTTCTTGGATTGGTTGTGATTGAGAGGCACTTGGTTGAACACCTGATTGAACCGGTTCTGATTGAGGGGCACTAGGTTGAACAGACTTCTTGGCTTGCTTGTTGAGTTCCAACTTGACCACTTGAAGCGGCGTTAGCGATCCTAGCTCTCCTTGCACTAGCTGTCGTGTTCGACGCCTATCCTTCCTTGCACTAGCCGAGACAATTGCATCTTGGATGTTTTTACCTCGCCTATCCCTAAACAACAACAAAAAGTACAACAGTTATGAAACTAAATATTCGGTTGGTTGATTTAACAAATTGCCTCCGATTATTCACAATCGTAAGTATCAGTTCACCTAAAGCTACCGAATACGTATAATCGGAAACAAAATAAACTTTTTGGTGTTCGAATATGTTTATCTACACACAATAATCGGAATCTAAAGTTCAACATAACCCTCCGAATTCCACACAATCGGAAGCCTAACAAAACTAATGTCTACCGAATATGCGTCTCTTTGTATCCGTAAACAAATCAAGTTGTTAGCCTAAACAATCGTAAAGATATTCTGAGAATATTTCACCCGATTATTGCGTCTCTAATACTTGTTCTTCCCTAGTTTATTCGGAAGGATAAATCACAATTAGCTTCCGATTATGATTGAATTAGGCCTCAGTAATGAAAAACGTTATATAATCGGTAGGATACCAAAATTTTTAACACCCGAATATAACAAATTTTCTCGTGAAATAAAGAGTTCGACCACAATCGGAAGTTTATAACAATACCTAACCTACCGATTCTGGGTAATAACCGAAAACCCTAAAAAAAAATAAACATGGATTCGTCCAATTGAAGCAATATAAACCAAATTAATGGTAGAATCTTACCTAATCGGCGCCATTTGAAGTTGCACGAGAGTTTGGCTATAGTATCGCCTACTTCATCGTCTTCGTGTTCTTCGGGTTCGTGAGTTAAAACCTCTTTATTACGGGCATGCAATCCAATATTCGGATCTTCACCGCGCACTACGTTTTTGGTTCGAGCTTTCTTACGTTCCGTTTCTTTCATCTTTATAGACAATAATCGACGATGATTCGATTCGACGATGAACGATGTATAGCGAGGGAGAGGGGGAGAGTTTTCCTCTCTCGCAATCGGAAGGAAAGAGGAGAAGAGGAGTTGAAGTTGAAGTTGAAAAGAAAATGAAATGAATTTGAATTTAGGTCGACTTTGGTTTTATCTCACAAACGGTTATTAATCGGTAGGTAATACCACCTCATTAGCTACCGATTGTTGAGTAGCCCAAAATCGGTAGAAATGGTTACTTATAACCTACCGATTATTGGAAGCCCCAAATTGAGCATTGGCCAAATTCCCTAGGTTTTGAGGGGTGCAGAGCCGACCATAACCATGTGGTTCGTGATTTGGATTTAGCCATAATCGGAAGCCAAATAGGTTACCCAACCTCCCGATTATAGGTTGCCCCAAAATGAGTTTTTTCTAAAATCCTTCATTGTAGGAAATTTGAAATCTACCATAATCGGTAGTCTACTCAACTTAATAATCTACCGATTGTAAGGAGCCCCAGATCGAACCCTTGCCAGAATCCATAGGTTAAGAGGGTACAAAGCCAGGCCTAACCATGTGGTTCGTGATTTGGATGTAGCCATAATCGTACGGAAGATAGGTTCCAAAACCTACCGATTATAGGTTGCCCCTAAATGAGTTTTTCTAAAATCCTTATTTCCACACCACCTAAAATTGAACCAAAGATTTGAAGTCACTCATTTTATTGAATCGAAAAAACATACATGTAGTTGAAATAAAATAGAAGTAAAACACATAAAATTGTTCAATACATCGCCCTAGGGATTCTCTACGAGTTTAATTATATTGGGCGAATTGCCATTCAACTTCCTCCAAGAGAGTGTAGCAGTCCTCGTGCAGAAACTCATGACCGTACCTTAATTCGTATTGGCTCCGACCCAAAGTATACTGGGAAAACAATTTTTAAAATAAGTTAGCGTTGTTGAATAATCATAACCAAATAAATAATTTTTGATAAGAGGCCTATTGATTCACAAACTTACTCTACTCATTCGGTCTTCGTTTGGCATAGCGTCCTTACGAGCTTTCAATTCGTTTCTCATTGACGCATTCATTGTATAAATATGCGTACCTTTCCCTTATTTGCGGGAGCGTCCTCCTATAACGATTTCCGCTTAGGGCTTTAAAAACCTTAAACACCCGTTTCCACCAAGCATTGGTGTTTTGATCATCCCCAAAGTAAGGCCCTCTTGTTGGGTCTTCGTTACTGGTCACCCATTGCGCTTCCTCAACGGAGTGCTTTGTGAGAGTGGTGCGTGCTCTGACAATAGCAACATCTTCTATATTATTGAACGGAGTTGTAGCCATTTTTAGTGTTCCAAAGTGATGGGTAACTGATTTAGGAAGATTGAATGTGATGGGTGAATAAGTTTGGTAGAGATAGGTCTCTATTTATAGCAAAAAAGTACCCAACGGCTAGTTTTAAAAAAAAAAAACGGTTACTTCAAAATAATCGGAGGTTTGTCAATATGTATTATCTACCGATTGTGTTTGGTTTTCGAGGCACGGCTAGTTTATTTTGAACGAACTAGCCGTTGGAGCATAATCGGTAGTTAGATCAACAATTAAAACTTCCGATTTTCATAAATATTTTGAAATTCATAACAATATCACCTACATTTTTTGCAGGTAGTTGGAGTATAATCGGTAGCTAATAACCTACCGATTATACAGCTTGCCCCAAATTTTGTTTTTGCGAAATGTCATTTTTTTCGAATTTGGGAACTAGAATAATCGGTAGTTAATAAGGCTTCCGATTATACAGTTGCCCCAAATTTCTTTCTTGGCGAAATCACCAATTTTGGGTATTTAGGAGCTACTATAATCGGTAGTCTAGTGAGGTTATTTTTCCTACCGATTATTATAGAAGCAAGATACGCGCTTGGCACAAAATCGATATAATCGGTAGTATAATATCGTTACTAAGCTTCCGATTGCGTTATTATAATCGGGAACAAAATAGCTTCCGATTGTGTAAGGGCATTAACGTATTCTCCGCGTTTTTGGACATCCCTTAACGGTGTATATGGGTTGGGAATAAAAAAAAGCCCCCTAATTCTTTTGGGTCGCCCCTAAAAGTGCCAGGCAAAAAAAGAAAAGAAAATTTAGATTACAAATTAACAACATCCCTCCAATGGAAAAGGATTCGAGAAGTATATATTGTATCGTGAAAAAACATCATGCTGTGAACACCACAAGTATAGTGTTTGTTTAATAGCAAATCCTCCAGATTTCTCGCCTTTCCTCCGCACCCTCGCATTTCTTTCCCAACACAACTCCCATTGTTTTGATAACGACATTGGGAGTTTCAACTATGTAAGTCAAGAAAATATTGGGTGAAGTTGGGAACCAGGATGAACTAATGAACTTCAGTAATGGGGAAATTGGGGAGGTCAAAATTTGGTGCGCATGCCCAAATGTAGAAGAAAAAAAAAAAAGAAAAAAAAAAGAAAAGGGCCCAACCGGGTTCGAACCGGTGACCTATTGATCTGCAGTCAATTGCTCTACCACTGAGCTATGGACCCTTTTGTGGTTTGATTCAAGCAATGACATTTATAATCTATGCCAAAAGGGACTTTAACAGAATATGGAAAACATCTCATGCACAACTAAATCAAGCTGAAAGATGGAAAACATTTCATGCATCTGGGTTCGCGAGGGCTTTTAACATTCAAAACTAATATGGCAGCAAAATGGTCAACTCAGGCCATGCATTTAGTAAACTAACGAGTCCCCCTGCAGAGTGATAGTATCAGTCGTACGTGTAAAATTTTCCATTTTATTTTATTTTATTAGTTTCTCTGTCAATGAGAATGAACGGCTTAAAATAGAGGTGTAAATTGGGCTGTGCCAAGACGAAAGCACACTTGACCAAAGACAAAGACGCTAAAATTTGAGACAACCCAAATTTCAAAGACGTGACTTAGCCCAAAGACGGACAACACGTTTGTTAAATGGGACGTCTTTGGGTTTGACTAATTGGCACAAGAGAGAGCACAAAGACAAAGACGCTAAGACGGATAAGCACGTGGCCCAGACCAAACTCAAAGACGTTAAGAGAGCACGTCATAACATACACAAATACACCATATAACAAGGCATAATACATCACATTTTTTGTATATTTCACAAAAGAGTCACTATGCTAGCTAGTTTTTAACATTATGTTGGTTTATTTATAACAACACATATAATATCTTAATATTTAGAAAATATATTTCAATATCATTGTTATAATGTCGTCACCTATATTTAACTAGAACATTAATTTATATGACAACATTCCAATTTTATATTTGATGGTTATTTCTTTTTATTGAATAAACTTGTTAATTTTACTTGAAATAATTTCAAATGATATGTTGTCTAATTAAATTCTTGTGATAATGTCCGACTTAATGTATACATTAAGTGATTTCAAATTGTTTATAACACGTGTTAAAGCCAAAGACAAAGACAAAGACAGCACGTTTATTCGTGTGTTGTTCTCGTAATCTTCTTTGTGCCTAGCTTTTGACTAGTAAAGCACAACATCAAGACAAAGACGTTTAAATCGTTGGCACAAAGACAAAGACACAAGACATGGCACGTGAAGCACGCGACTTCGTGTGCCGGGCTGTGCCGGGCCGGCACGTTTTACACCTCTAGCTTAAAATATCTATTTTGTATATGGGCTGGTACAAGAAACACAACTCAAAAGTAGACTCCTTAGCAAACAAAGCTAGAATTTTGTACCTGCAGTTTATGTCCAACACATTTGCAAAAACAAATTTACATGCCTTATAAACCACGCAAGAAATTGCCAATCTTTTATGGGTAACTACATTTCTTAGCGATTGAAAATTTTCTTTCCATCAAAATTAATAAAATAAAGCGGGTTGGCCCAGCTCGGCCCGGTCCAAAATACAGCTCTATATAAATTGACCGATATCTCACACATTGCCGAAACATTGGTTTATTAGCGATACCTATTAATCATCGCATTCAGCCTGTTAGGTCTAAGTAAACGCATGATAATGAATGCCGAGGACGATTCTTCTTCGGAGAGATCCCACGATGGTACTTACAGCCATGATGTTCATCTTTCTCCTGACATCATAATCTACAGTATACTCACAAAGATCCCACCTAAGGATTTACATCGGTTTAGGTGCGTATGCAAACCCTGGTCTAAGTTAATCAATGATCCTTTATTCGCATCTTTGTATTCAAAACATGCAACTAGAACTAGTTCTCCAAGAGGTTTCATCTCCATTGAGCATGACTGTTTTGTCGATCTGGTTGAAGATGAAACATATAATTTCGTTTTCTTTGATATCGATAACAAGGAAGAGAAGCTAATTCCCTTTCGACTACCGAAAAAGGAAATTTTGGTGTGCCCGGCGGTTTGTCGATGTATATTTACCACTCTTTCAATGGTATGTTGCTTATATCTTTCCATGTGCCTGTGGTTGGTGATTATGAATCTACATTGTTTGTTTATAACTTGGTTACGGCTAGCTGGTTATATATAGGCACAAGACCAGAAAGGTTGCAAGACTCTTCTGATGCTTTTTTGGCGTATGACCCTATTATATCAAAATACAAAGTGGTTGTATTTTTGTATCGTGATCGGAAGTTTTATATCCTTAGTGACTTGTTATGGAGTTATGTATCAATGCCTGAACATTTAAAAGATTTCACGATAGATACTTTCTGTGAACCAGTATATGTAAATTATGATTTACACTGGATATGCGAAAAATTGCCATGGGTTCCTTCAAATAATAAGTCAAAAGAAGATTATGGAAAATTACTTAGGCTTAATTTAAGTACAGGAAAAGTGTATACACTAAAACTCCCCACAATGGATTCTTATTGCTCTCCTAAGCACCGTGGTCTACTCGAGATGGGAGGATTGTTATGGTTTTTCCACTCTGCTTCGGATTATCATGATGTGAAGTTGTGGTATTCGAAGAAGAAAAACAGTAATTGTGGTTATGAAGATGATGAATGGGTTATGATGTATAATATCAAATTAATGACAGAGATTAGCGTACAACAGCTTCAAGGAAGTACTAGTGCTAATGCTAAATCACAATCGTCACCGGTTTTATTGAAGTATCCACATTGGACTAGTTGCCCTATTTTATTTGTCATGGATCCAAAATGCAAAGTCGTGTTTACCTACTTATGCGGTGAAGACAAACATACGAATGTCTGCTCATATGATACTGAGTTTAACCAAGGGAGTTTGATTTATGCAAGGGAAACAAATCAAAAAGTTCTTTATTGGGATGGCAACAACACTGCGTTATCAACTCCATGATGTTGAGTAAACTATGGCAATTGAATTTGTATATTTAGATCAGGCAGTAATTTCGATAATTTCCTAAATTTGGTTTTAGTACTAGTGTTAAAAAATACCAGTTCGGCTTCTATAGCTTTTTTTTTATTTTCCTATTTACCAATTTGCACTTTGAGTTGCGCAAACGTAGCTTACCAATTTTGGTGATTCTATACGCGGCGGTTCGTCGATGTATATTTACCCCTCTTTCAATGGAATGTTGCTTATATATTTTCATGTGCCGGATGAATATGAATCCACATTGCTTGTTTATAACTTGGTTACTGCTAGCTGGTTTTATATGGGCACAAAAACCAAAAAGCTTACATGACTCTGATGCCTTTTTGACATATGACCCGATTATATCAAAATATAAAGTGGTTGTATATTTTAATCGTGATCGAAAGTTTCATATCCTTAGAGCAACCACAGTCACGCTTAAATTTGGGGACTATACCCAAATTTAGTCCCAAAGTGAGCCGTAGTGGAATCGACTAAAGCTATATATAGTCTAGAAAACTAGGGTTTGAGACCAAATGTGGTCATCAACCCAGACCAAATCACCATATAGTGGGACGTAGGTATTGAGAGCGTATGAAGCCAGGCGAGAGTATAGTGAGCACTTCATACTGGGCGTTTGTATAATTACCGTATGAGCTAGGGGCGGAGATAAAATTGGCGTATGAATCAGGCGCATTTATAAACACCGCCGGACCAAACGCATATAATACATACGCCCCAAACCAGGTGTAGTTATATTATGCGTTCCATTGGGGCGATGTTATAACATTCGCCTGGCAACAAGTGTAACTTTAAAGTGCGCCTGGTTTGGGCGCAAGTATTATGACCGTTTCTTAACAAGCGTTGAATATAAACTCGCTTGTATGACTAGTTATACGTGCCCCAACGGTTATATTTTTGAACATTTGATTTTTCCGACCGTTTGATTCATTGCAACGGCTCTTTCATATATCTATATATATGAAATCTTTGAGCATTTGATCAGTACTACTAACTTATTTCTGCATCAGAACAATTTCTGTAATATTATCTTATCATTTGTATTTCAAATTATATAGAAGTATGGCACCACGCGGTCCGAATTTTACAATAGAAGAAGATACAACGATATGTAGAATCCATTTAGCAATATCTCAAGATTCTACTACCGGAACCGATCAACCAGAAAGAGTATTGTGGACTCGGATCAAAGCTAAGCTCGAAGAAGCCCTGCCTTGCACTACACCAAATTCCCGGATTCGTAACAGCAATTCGTAACGGCTTTGTGGCCGTTACAAAATTCCCGTTACAAATGGCAGTTACGAAAATTTCGTAACAGGCATGAGCCGTTACTAATTTTTTAAAATTTTGTAACAAGGCTAAGCCGTTACGAATTTTTTTTATAGGCGTGCGAGTTACACGCTTGGTCACACTTGGGTCGTAACAGATGTTTGTGCGTGTGCCATTCACACGTTGGTCACACTAGGGTGGTCATATGACCTACCCCTTCAGCCCTTCTCGACTATTCCCTCTTCTCCTTCATTTCTTTTCTCTCCTCCGCCTCTCTACCATATTTTTCTCTTCGCTGAAGTTTCATCTCTGGTTTTAGTTTCGACCATCCGTATTATCTTTAGCAAATTTCAGTTTCGATTTCATCATTTGTAGCAAGAGTTCAGTTTCGATTTACTTGTGCAAATCTTTTTATAAATCGATTTTAGGATTTTAGGGTTTGTTCATCATCTGTACTAGGATTTTAGGGTTTAAAAAATCGATCGTAGGATTTCAATTTGTTAATCGATTTTAGGGTTTCTTGTTCTAATATGTTTCGTTTGTTCGATTTTAGTTTGTAAACCTGAAGATGGGTATATTTCCAAGGTGTATGTGTGCATATCTGGATCTGGATTAGTTCATTTTGATTCATCTGAAGATGAGTTTATTTCAATTATCTTCTTCTATTCTCGATATTTCCCTAGCATCTTTTACTTTATATGATTTCTCAGATTTGGGTCTTAGGGTTTTATTTGCTTATTCTAATTTTCAGTTTATTCACAGAAAGTTTCAGTTTATTCACAGAAAGAGGTGTAATCATCATGGTCTCGAGGATGTTTTGTAATCCTAAAGAACAAACTAGTTCCTTGACAACATTGGTTGAACTGAATTGAATGAGGTAATAATACTTATGTTCCTTTAATTCATTTGTTTTTTTGGTAATTCATTAGATTTTGTGGTGTGGATGTGATTTCCACTTAATCTCTATGTAGGTTTTTAAGGAATCATGTTCTTTGTAATCGTGTGATGGTTTTCTGAGACTAGTTACTCCAGTCCTGTTAAAAATTGCCTGTTGAGTTACAAGGTTATTGCAAAGAGGTTTAAATTTAATTAACAAGTATTAGTACCTGATGGCCACTCAGGGTACCACTTAGGTTGTTGAATCTACTTCTTTTGGTCGTATTGGAATGATCGAAAATTTGTGTTTCCTTTTGAGTGAATGTTAGTTTGGTTCAGGGGTGTTATTTTTTCTCCGTTGTATGTATTTGATGTTCATCTCTGGGTGAATTTCAGTAGCGGTATTGGGGCATTATAGATTTCTGTGTATCCCAAGGGGTTGTATCAACTCCCCAAGGTAATGTGCACTATATTGCAATTTCTGTATGTTTTGTTTTGCTTAATCGAATTTGTTTTGTTTGCTTAGAGAGGGAATTGATTTCTTCAATGCTAACGTGCCTCTATTATGGTATTGAGACTAGATGTCAAAAGTTGCTAAATGGTCGTGATTGCTAAAATAATTGTTGAATATTTGTGCGTGAATTAGTTGGTTTTTGTTCTCCTAGATGCTTCTGTAAAGCAAGCACAGTGGGATGCTTTTGGTTCATTTTATTACTACATGGTTTAAATTTACTACATGGTTCAATAACGATATAAGTGTTCATTTGTATGACAGGATTTGGCTGCTGCAATGGATGAGGAAGATATTGGAAAATTTCTTGTGAAGTGAAGGAATTCGATAGCATGACCCGATTTGGTAGGTTTCCATCTTTGTCAATGTGATTTTCCCTAAATTCGATAATCAATAAAGAACACTTCATGTCATCTGTCGATTCATTGTTGCTCAAATAAAGAACACTTTATGTCGGCCCTAATTCAATGTCAACACCATTTAGCGGAGCCTACTGTTAAATTTAGGTCACACCGAGTTAATAAGATTGTTATTTTTTGTTTTTTTCCCTTGTTTTTGGCACACATTACTTAACATTTTACATCACTAAGATATTTTTGTTTCCGCATAGTTCTTTTTGTTTGATAAGGATGCATGGAAGACCACAAAATTCTTTGAGAGCAAAGGAAGCACCGAAGGCAAAAGAAGACGGGCACGATCCCGATCTCACTTAATTTAGGTTTTTGTTCCCATCTTACGCTTATTATTGGGCTTGTATTTAATTATTAATGGTCTTTGGATGTTCTTTGTAATGGTGCCTCCCTATCCACTTCTTTATCGAATTCAATTGTATCATGGGGTTTATACGTGTGTGCATAAAATGAACACTTATATCATGTGTCTTGTGATGCAAAGTTCTCAGAACTGATTACCATATATGAGGTTTATCTACTGTTTCCTTGATCATTTCATTTTCTTGCTTTTAGTTTCCTTTAATTCTTTAATAACCAAAAGAATAGTTTGATTTAATGGAATTAGTTTTGTAACTTGTAGTATCAACTTGCGAAAGCACTTGCTGAACCAGTAGAATATATGTTAAATCTGATTGCTGCTGAACCAGTTGAAAGTGTTGTTCTATCTGGAGGAAAGGCTGGTGAACATATGGATGTCGACAAGGTTTCTTAGTTATGTATTTTCCATTCCAGGCCGGCCTTCCTGAGGGTGTTCTCAATATGATTTTATATATGGTCCTACGGATGGTGCACATATGGATGTCGACAAGGTTTGTTTTCCTATATCTGAGGAAGATTATATATATCGAAGATTGCAGAATTAACACAAATTTTGTTTTCTCAGGTATTTACATAGAAAAGGCTAACTTCTTTTCAGCTTGCTTTCACAGGATCAACTATAACCGGCAAAATTGTTTCTGAACTGGATGGTAGAAGCAACCTTAAGCCAGTGACTCTGGAGCTTGGAGGGAAATCTCCATTCATTGTATGTGAAGATGCCGACATTGACAAGGCTGTTTAAACTTCCCACTTTGCTCTATTCTTTAACCAGGTAATTATGTTCCCGGTACCCTTTTGTTTCTTAGTGTTGCTTAAATTTTCTCATTTACTTGCATCTCTCTCTATGTTTAGTTGTCTGCTGGTAAATTTTATAAATTTGGTAGCCTTAAGTTGGTATTCTTCTTTTTTTCATTTTTCTCATACTTCTCTGGAAATGGGATTTTGGGGGATTGTTTTCTTTAAATGGAATGAACTTTGCTGGTTGCAGCTTTGTGATTTGCGTTTACCTGATATTGATGAGCTTGCATATGGTAAAGTCGAGGGATCTGCGTCTAAGAGTAAGTGTAGGACTTACTCTTGCATTGTATCTATCTACAATTAGTCAATTAGCATATTTGGGTTTAAAGAGGATTTGAAGGATTGAATTGAGTTAGGATTTGCAATAATATAAGACTTGTTGTTACTTGGTTGCGTTGTTTTCAATTTGACATTGTGATATATATTTTGCGATTAACTTGTTATCTTTATATTGTAGCGCGTTATCCTTTGCTTAAAATACAATGTGTTGTATCTGCAGGAAAGTTGAGAGATACCAAAGCATCATTAGACAAGGCTTTAACTGGAAAAGGGGAAACTCTCTGTATCAAGCAGAAAGGTATGGGGAAAATGGTGTAATCAGTTGTCTTCTTAGGGTCACTAGATACTAGTAATTGAGCTGACATGTACATCGTAAATGTCAAGATGGGATACATTCATTGAAATTGACACTCTAGTTGGTTTTTACTAAAGTCACTCCTTAACTCGTGTTACTTGATGTAAAACTTCTAGTATTGTTCAATACAGTGAAAGGTTCCATCTCTTTATTGCGAGTAAATTTTAACACGGGATTTTGTTGTAAATAGGTGACCTTTTGATAAATTGGGAGGAAGTCCTTGAAGGGATCCGCAAGATGAGATCTTCTGAAGATGCGCCAGTAGACAATATGGGATGTGAGAAAGCTGGCAGTCTTCTTCCACCAAAGGTAATGTTTTCTCTTAAAACGAAAACTCTATAATGGAGCTAGATGAAAGGGTAATATTTGCGAAGCCTTCTTATTAGTAAGCACGAGTCATCAGCTCGCGTTGACTACGTCCCTGCCCTTTGTACACACCGCCCGTCGCTCCTACCGATTAAATGGTAGGATATGATAATGTTTCTCAAAAAAATAAGAAAAATCCCTTACTCATATTTCTCTTGCTCGAAGATAATGTTTCTCAATGTTGATTGTTGGACTAGAATATTTACATGTTACTTTTTTGCTTGCAGGTATGCGAGAACCATCCTCAGGAGTTGTTTCGTGAGATTCAAAGATACAAAGGATGCTCACAAGTTTATAGATGAATGGAAGATGGTAAGAAACTTTGGTACGCTTTTGCGTTCAAATATATTATTATCTGCATGTTTAACTGGTCAACTGGTAATGGATATATGTATATACATCCCTTAACAAACTAAAAGCATATCATAGCACCTATATCACTATTTGACTTTGGCTTTGTCTTCCCACTTTATAGTCTGTATGGCATTAAAAATTGCATCCAAAGTCACTTAGTTCAGATCCATTTGCTTACTTAAAAATTTGGTTTATGCTGGTGTGTTTGCCGAATTTTCTTGTTCAATATCTCTGTTAAAACCGTTGTTAACAGTGTTTTGTGTCTGCAGATGAAGTACTGCGTAGATGCTTCTTTCTTGGAAGAGAGAGCTACTGCAAGAGCAATGGCCATGGATTGAATATGCGTAGCTGCTGTCGCTCTGGATTCCATTCGCTTCACCAATTCTGCTTCAAATACAGCAATCTGAGGCATGAGAAGGCTGCTATGTGAGTCATGTTTTTGTGCCTTCAAATACAGCAATCTGAGGCATGAGAAGGCAGCAATCTGAGGCATGAGAAGGCAGCAATCTGAGGCTTCAAATACAGCAGTCTGCGACATGAGAAAACTTAGAAGTAGGTTAGGAACTTAGGAAGTTTTTTAAGTTTTTCTGAACTGCATTTTGGAACATATTTCCGGCAGAAAAATTACTGCCGGTCAACCTTGACCTGGTCAAAATTGGTCAAAATTGACCAATTTTGACCAGGTCAAGGTTGACCGCGATAATTTTTCTGTTACAAAAAGTTCGTAACGGCTCTAAGCTGTTACAACACTCTGTTGCAAAAAATATTAAGTAATGCCCTGAGTTGTTACCACGTGGCAAATTAAAGTAACGGCTCACGCTCGTTACGAGGGCGTTGAAAAAAAAATTAAATCTGACTACAAAGCCGTTACAAAAAAACTGTAACACCCACTTTTGCAACAGGCGAGGGCCGTTACAACCCGTTTTAGTAACTACTGGTTCTGTTTCTAATCCCAGAATTTGGTGTAGTGTTGTAAACCGAAACGTACTTGGACTTCTATTCAGAGTCGATTTCAGGGAATAAGTAGAGGTGGCACTTTATTCTGCAAAAGTGTTGGAAGTCGATGGTGAATATCATAGTGGCTGGAATGAAGCCCTCAAGGTAACTAATCGTCAATTTTTGCATCCTTAATAATTATATACATGTAAATGCACCGATGAGTATTCAAAACAATAACAGCTTGAAGAGATAAGAAAGCGATTCAAAGAAAGTAATCGTAACAAAAAATTTAAGCGTGAAGAGTGCTATGAAATTCTAAAAGATAATATCAAATATTCAGGACGGTCGATGTTTGTGTTCGATTCGGCCCAAGAAATGGAAGATTCTCGAGTGGTGAGGAAAACAGCGATATTCAGGAAACAAATCAAGGCGAGTCCAGTGATGATACAGATATTGGAGACATAGAGAACACACATAAGTGTCAGTTGGGGAAGAAAGCATCGAAACGACTAAAGAAAACAGGGAGAACAAAATTTAATGCCCAGGAGGAAATGCTAGAGGATATAATTAAAGAGCAACAAAGTTTCAATGCTCATTACAAAGCACAATCACTAATGAAGATGGCGCAAAGACAAGCTGAGTTTGAAGCAATACAAGCTAAGTCTCATGGCAAAGTTTGCGGCTAAACAAGCTAGACAAGAAAAACTCGATTTAAAGAAAGAAGCAGATGATGACTTAGCCATAATGTTGAAGGATCTCTCGCATTGGACCTGTAACAAGAGAGTACTTGAACTTGAAAGGTGGAAATAGTACAATGCAGAAGAAACCAATCTTAAAGCATGACCGGATTAGTCGACACCTTAATATTTATCATTAATAAGTCATAAGTAATTTTAGTGATTTTTATTTTTAATTATTATCACTAACAATTTCTGTTTTGTATTTGGATTTTAAATGTACTTTCAGGTTTGAGCAGTTAATGGACACAACACTTTTTAATAAAACTTTTGAATATTTAGATGATAAATAGTACATTAGTAAGCAACGTCACAACATATTTTCGAATTAAGAAATACGATACAAAATGTATTCATCCCAACTTAATAACCATCTCCAAAATGTAACCATATGTGTTTGATTAAGTCATTACGCAAGCGAAAATGTGTTTGTTTGTTGTGTATTGCATGCCGCCGATGTTCAGCTCTCATTCTAGAAAGTTCATCACTACCTTCCCTCGATATATTCACGGGTGCCGACCTGCTACGTGAGTCATATTCATGTGGCCAATCGCATGGAAGACGCTCATCCTCCACTATCATATTGTGTAAAATAATAACCGTTTTCATGATATAGGCAAGCACATCCGGATTCCACATTCGTGCAGGTTGTTTGACAATGGCAAATTGTTGTTGCAGTACACCAAATCCACGCTCTACATCTTTCCGTGCACCCTCTTGCATCGATGAAAATTTATATTTTTTCTCGGTATCTAGTTGTTTAATGGCCATCACAATAGTAGCAATCTCTGGATAAATGCCATCACCGAGATAATATCCCATATCATATGCATGCCCGTTTACGACAAAGTTCTTTGGTGGTGTTTTCCGTTGATAATTTTTCGAAAAATATAAGAACGATTCATTACATTAATATCATTGCCGGAGCCAGGCATACCAAAAAACGCATGCCAAAACCAGAGATCATATGACACCACTGCCTCCAGCACAATACTTTCACTCCCTTTATACGCGGTGTATGCCCCCGATTCTGCTGACGGGCATCTATCCCATTTCCAATGCATACAATCCACGCTACCCAACATACCAGGAAATCCCCTGTCTTTATTTTCTTTCAGCAACAGTTCAACATCACCCGCAGTTGGTGAGCGTAAATATTCTTTCCCATACAATACCACAATCGTCTTACAAAACCTACGAGTTGCTTCTAAGACAGTGGTTTCTCCAATGCGTAAGTACTCATCTATTGCATCTGCCGCACAACCATAAGCTAACATTCGGATTGCTGCAGTTACTTTCTGATGAGGGGTTAACCCAAGAACGCCACAAGCATCTCTTTTTTGATCAAAGTAAGGATTTCTAGACACTACATCTGCCAATATTCGGTTGAACAATTCTCGCCACATTCTGAATCTCCTACGAAAAACATTTGGTGGAAAGGTAGGGTTGGCAGAAAAGTAGTCATTCCATAGAAGTATACCTCCGGCATCACGATCTCTTGGTATTTTTATACGACTATGAGGCCATGTCATACTTGTAATAAAAGTTCCCAAACTAATTGCTAGGTTATTTTGGCTCAATGCAACCGCATCTTCATCTGATGAGTAAAAACTATTATCAGAGATCACATAATAAGAAGTAGAAATAGAAGAAGAAGAAGAAGATTCAGCGTTATTCTCATAGTATTCCATTGGCTTGTATAGTTTGAGAAATGGTTTGGGGAGTTTGAAGAAGAAGAATATTTGCAATGTTGGTTTGTATACTTATAAAAAGTTAGTATTGCTTTTATAGACAATGGAAAGAGACATATGGGACGTTGTGACTTACTAATGGAATGACTACACAAAGAGACTACATTTCCAAAGTGAAAAGAATAGGCAAAGGCAGATTGAAAAGGAAAGTGAAAAGAATTAACACTGTAAGACTAAGACTACACCTTGCCAAAACCACGATTCGGGCAACGTGACATATTGAAAATGCAAGATGAAAAGAACCGACACTTTGGAAAGACTAAGACTACATCATGCAAAAGCCGAATGGCAGAGAGATAAGAATAGATATTGCGGATTCATGGCATTCTAAAAAGAATTGTCATATTGGAATGACTAAACCATGATACTAATTAAATTACAAGTACCCAAGTTATAATATTTTTTTTAATTACATCTAAATACTTAATTCATTATACAAAGTTAGTTATCCATACCATCTGTAGGAGTATGCGATGGCGTTGACCGTGGTGGGATAAACGGCATTCTCGGAGACGGATTAACAGACGACATTGTTGATGCCCAGAGTGAACAATATCAATAGTCTTTTTCTTTGCTTTCCATCGGGAAGTTCTTGGCCATTTTTCTTCACTAGTTGGGTTGCACGGTCTACATATGCCCAGATATTCATATCCCCAAAACTACTCCATCATAACAACCAACCAAATAAATGAACTACCGACAAATAAACTTTTAAATGAAATAGGAATAGATAATAATTTACCTCCAATATTTGGAACGGCCCAGTTAATGACTTATGTCCCCTACCAGAGGCGTTGAGTGCCACATACAATTTTGCAAAAGCGGGACCACCCCAGTCATACATGCCAATTGCATTGAGATCCTCAAAAGCAGCTAACCAAGCCGCATCAATGTAGTTCTTTGCATTAGAAAAGAAAAATTGTCCCAATGCATACATAAAAAAGGCCCTTGCCACTTTTTCTACAAGTTTGTCATCCAAATTTGCTGCAACCAAGATATCTTCTTTGAAATAAGTTTTCAAAAATTTAATTGTGATTGCATCTGAAATCCACTGTGCCGGGGGGCATTTTTTTCCAGAAACTGGGGGATCTTCAGAATCTAAGGGTTCTTCTATCTCTGGAAAAATATACTCACGAACATAATCAAATTTGAACAAGACCGGGTTATACGTAACATCAACCCCAACTCCAATACTCAATCCTGTCAACATTACCCAATCAAGCGGCGTGAATCCCATCTCACCAAAAGGGAAGTGAAAAATATGTGTTGTATCCCACCAACGCTCAACAAGATAATCAATCACTGGATGTGATGCTTATCCTAATTCCATGCCTAATAAACGTCCCCATCCTGCCTTGTCGATAATGTATTTAATTTTCGGACTATGTTTATTTATCTTCTTATAATAACTAATGACCGAGAAGAGTGAACCACGATGTTGGTACCTGAATTTTGGATCGCTTGAATATGTAATATCTGTAGAAGCGTGTTTGTCACTATGTTCCAGGTAATTGTAGTTGTCTAGGGGTACCACTAAGGGTGTTGTTTCACCTTCGCTATCTTCATCGAACCCGGTATCTGGAACCTACAAATCTCCAACAGTAGGGTCAATTTCAGAATCCATAAGAGATTCTTATTATTCATCTTTTTGCCTTGTGAAAATCTCGACGTAATTTTGTTCAACATTTGAGCACGGTATAAATACAAGTTGTATCAACAAAAGAGTAATCCAAGCAACTTCTCATATAGCACAACAACAAAATGCAAAGGAAAATCCAAGCAGCAGGAAACTCAAAGTTGGATGCCAACAATCCCCAAAACTATATTAAAAATTTCAATGAAATTTGTCACTACAAGGCAAACTGATTATTGTATTAGAGAGAGGTTAAAAGATTGCACCAACATTGTTTTAAGTTTCATTTTACCACTTATTCATATCAGTAATCTCATTTACCATAAATTCATTCATATTAGTGCGCTAATCTCTTCCTAAAAGGTAATCTCCTACGTATATACTATCAGCTTCAGTTAACCTGTCCTCGATGTCAAATTTTATTGAAACAAACTAGGAAGAATCTAAAACCTTAATACTTACAAACAAAGATGTATTTAGCCTCTTTCAGATCATTTGCAAAAAGAAACCGTCATAATCACGAATGTTATATCCAGAAGCTCCATGTTTGTAATCTCACTCTCTATAAGGCATCTTAATTTTCCTCGTAGTGACTCAGTCATATTTGAACTCCTAAACGCAGGGCTATTACCAATAAATGTACAAATATGATTCGTTTACATTTTGACAGGGTTTCTCTCAACGTAACAATCAAATGTCAAAACTAAAACCAAATCTCAAAATCAGAATTCAAATTAGTAAAATACCTTATTGCAGTCTTCTTTGCTCTTACTTCATATCATCTGATAAAGATCGCATAACCAAGCACCAGACTAACCAACTGCACATAAAAACCACAAGAACAAATTCATTTCCTTACTCATTGGCATTAAAGCTTTACTCAGATTTTTTTCTCAACCTTTCCACATTTTGAGTATCCATTAATCATAACAGTAGAAGAAAAAAATTTCTTGTCATGCATTTCACCAAACACCATATGAGCAAGTTCAATTTATATACCCGTCAAAGAATTCCAATATATTGAATATCAGAGCATATGAGCATTTGAAAGAATTCATATTCTGTAGAACATTTTTCAAGCTAAATTTATCATATAAAGCATTTGAAACCCAAGCTAATATGACTATAATTTTTCATCCTAAAAATATGAACAGCACCGCTGACTGAAACCACATGAAAAGGATTATGAAGTTCATCGATTCCAGTCGAATCAAAGGATGGATTCCGAAGTTCATCCTTCAGTCTCATCGGATAATGAGAAAATAAAAAGTAATATGCAATTAAGTATAGATGAGATTTCATAGTATAGAAGAAAATACGCCTAATTAACCTAATCCTTTGGAACAAAACCATACCTTTAATCTTCAAGAAAAATTCTACATACCCAATTAAGGAAACACTACAACAAACACAAAAATCAAAGATTAAAATTGATGGATTAAATTTTATAAACATCAATTTGATTATAACGTTTTTTTAGATTACTTACCTCGATTAGAATACTTATTCTTCACAAGAACATAGGTTAATCTTCATAAGATCATGCTGATTAGATTTTGGACGAATTTTTTAGATTGTGGACGAACATAAGTTAGGGTTTCATCTTGTTTTGATTTTTCTGGTAACGAAGAGGATGAGAAGACTGTAGAAGAAGGAAGAAATATCATATAAACCCAGACGCACTTAATATCTGCGCCCCACAAGAGGCGGTTGTATAATTTACGCCCATCCATACGTAGCTAATAATTCCGCTCCATCAACAAGCGTGGTTCCTATCTCCGTCCCGAGTTTGGCGTGAATTATACATATGCCTCACATCAAGCGCCCACTATACCTGCGTCACACTCAGACGGTTATAATAAACACGCCTCATCAACAAACGACCATAATACGTGCGTCCAGCTTCAAGCGCTTGTATAAGGTCCGTCAGACTATATTTTAGTCGCCTGCCGCTGTGGTGCACCTCAAAAAAAAAGCTAAATTAATTTAGCTTTTAGTATGGGATTTGGTATTTAGTGTGGCTCATGACTGTGGTTGCTCTTAGTGACTTGTTATGGAGTTCTGTTCCCATGCCTGGACATTTAAAATATTTCACGATAGATGATTTTTGTAACCCGGTTTATGTAAATTATGATTTACACTGGATATGCGAAAAACTGCCATGGGTTCGTTCAAATAGTTTGGAAGAACGTTATGGAAAATTACTTAAGCTTAATGTTAGTACGGGGAAAATGTCTACACTTACACTCGCCACAAAGGATTCTTATTTCTCGCGTAAGCACTATGGTCTACTCGAGATGGGAGGATTGTTATGGTTTTTCCACTCTGCTTCGAGTTATCATAATGTGCAGTTGTGGTATTTGAAGAAGAATAAAAACAATAATTGTGGTATTGAGGATGATGAATGGGTTATGATGTTCAATATTAACTTAATGACAGAGATTAGCTTACAACATCTTCAAAGAAGTACTGTTGTTAGTGCTAAATCACGATCATCACCAGTATTATTGAAGTATTATCATTGGACCAATTGCCCTATTTTATTTGTCATGGATCCAAAGTGCAAAATTGTGTTCACCTACTTATATGGTGAAAACAATCAGAAGTATGTCTGCTCATATGATACTGTGTTAAACCAAGGGGATTTGATTTATGCAAGGGAATGTCCAAAAGTTCTTTATTGGCATGGCAACAACACCGCGTTATCAACTCAACTCAAAATCGGCATCGTGACTCAAAATCTGAAAATTAAACCTAAAATCAGTTTACTGATACGAATTATGCTATTTTGAGCACCGACGATTATCGATTAGCCAAATTTATGTCACTACAATTTCACTATGATATCACAGAAAACTGTCATGTAACTCAAAATTTGTATTGTGATCCAAAATCTGAAACTTAAAACCTAAAATCAGTTTAGCGATACAAATTATTCTATTTTGAGCAATGATAATTATCGATTGGCTAAATTTACATGTCAAACAATTTTTTTCTCATATTTACTGTCAGATTGATACTGAGAGTATGGGCAAAACTAGCAGTTACCCAAATAATTACTGAAAAATGTCACGTAACTCAAAATCGGCCTCGTGACCCATAAGCCGAAACTTAAACCTAAAATCAGTTTAGTGATACGATTTATGCTATTTTGAGCACCGACGATTATGAGTTTTCCAAATTCAAATGTCACTACGATTCCACTCTCATATTTATTGGAAGATAGGTAATGAAAGCATGACACACATTTATTTCGAAAAATAAATCTTCAGACAAGCATTTAAATTCAAATGGCGGAATCTTGTTCATTATCAATCCATTTTCGAAAACTCAGCCTTAGTTATCTTCTTGGATAATCCTCGGTTTGGCAAGTTCATTTCGAAAACTTAGCTCAAATCCGTTTCGATTATTCAGATTCATCACGATATATTATAATTTTTGTCTGGGTCGAAAATGGATATTCATTAAAATTATTTGGATATATTTTTATTTTATTTTGTATTGAAGGTCTATACGAAAATCGATAACAATATTAAAATTTACGCATATTCTTTGATTTTTTTTTCTTAAAAGAAAACTCCCTCTTTTCCACCACCATCTAAACCCTATATACGGCGAATAGTGATCCCTATATGTACCTGAATGTGAATCGCCTACACACTTGTCTCAATTCGTATGCGAATCTAAGGGTATATCTTTACCGTTCAAAAATCTTCACTACCCATATGAGGATTCTTCTTAACCACCGTCCAAATATTTTATGCCAAAATCTAAAGGTTTTTTTCTCCGGTCACTTTTCTATCTCTCTTTTTCCTTCTTCTCTACCGCAAAACCCTAAGATACATACACCTTCTCTTTTCATTTTCTCTCTGAATTTTTCCCGAGCAAGAAGAAGTAGAGCTAGTCAATGGGATTTTGAAAGGTAATATATTTAACTCATATATCTTACAAATATCTTAATATTTCATTTAAACAGAAACCTCTATCACGGTCTCACCGTCCTCGATGGATAATATGAGAGCAATCAAGTGGGAAAAGGATATTTTGGAATAATGAATACATGGAGATTTGTATGGCTAAGAATTGATATGTAGTTCTCCAGATTCTGAAAATACAGATCTATGTAACTGAATCAAATAATATCTAAACTAAAATATATCCACCGGATGGGTTGACCTCAAGTTTCTCATCTTATTGTATTATCTCCCATGATTGGACCTGGGCAATATTAGATCTGATCATCAGTTTTTACTGTAAATCTAAGGGTCTATAGTGAATTCATTTGTTTTTTTGTTGATTTTCCTTTAAACATCTTATTTAAAAAAAAAAAAAATTTGATATTTGTAATTTGATTTCATGGTGTTTTGGATTTGGTATTTTTGTAGGTCACAGAAGAAACGTCGGGAGGATGCTAAGAAGGAAATTGTGACGAATAGTCAAATGAACGAGGAGGTGATTGAGACTGTAGAATCTCAATTGCCAACTAAAGAGGTTTGATTGTTGGTATGATTTAATTATAGTTTTTCTCTAGATTTCATTGCTAAAAAACTCTTACGATTTATAGCTACATAAGGAGATGCTTTTTTCCTTCCTCCTGGTAGTCAGAGGGAATTGGGTTTTATTTTTTCATTATCTGTAAAACAGTTATCAATGGCATCTGGAACTCTTATTAGATAGGGAAAGGATTTCTCCATTAGTTATGCAGTTGGTTGTTTATACCTTCCTCTAGTCATACATACTTTAGTCATGCATATATGTCTATAGTTGAAGTAAGAGTATGGCTTGGGTAGATATCACAAACCGTAAGGGTAGTTACCGCGTATTCATGGTTCATACTATGGAGTTCTTTTTTGTTCTTTTCGTACTTTTAGGTTTCTGATAATGATTCTTTTGGTCTCTTGTCCTAGGTTGATAAAGATGTGGTGGTGGAACAAACTAAAGCCTTAGACAGATAAGCATAGATATGCAGCTTTGGTAAGGCAAAACTTTCATTTTAGTTTAGAGTTTTCTTATGCTTTTGCTATCCTTGCATACTGGTTCTTCAGATTCTATTTATAACTGGCATTGTTGGTGCAGGTGAATGATACAATTGGTACATTAGTTGGAGGCAAAAACTTTAATAATGATATTGCAGTTGTAGTTATTATGGTAACTGGAACAGATGCAGCATATGCAGAGCGTGCACATGCCATTCCTAAGTGGCACGGTATCCTACGTAAATCAACAGACATGGTATGTAGCCTTCACCGTTATCACTTTAATTCGAATATGCATTTTTTGCTTTAAGTGATCAATTTGATCAGTTAAAACACCTAAATAAAGCAAGGCATCTGGCAGTCAAAAGAAATATTCTAAATTTTTCTCTCTAATTTGCTAGGTAATCAACATGGAGTGGGTACCTTAGGTGATCGAGTATGCATGATCGGGCTTCAGACTAGGAGGGTCTTAATGTTGGTGAGCATTTAAAAAGTGTGGGCATCTTTTTTTTTATTATTTAATTAGAGTGCTTTTTAAATGTCATATCCTTCATTCATGCAACAGATTATTTAGAAGGTAATTTCTGGGATGTATTTGGGAGATATTGCACGTATAATCCTTTGTAAAATGACTGAAGAGGATGAAATTTTGTTGATGTTGTTATACCAAAACTTAAGACTCAATTCATTACGAGGTATACCATCCATTTCGCCTTTAATAATAAAAAGTATTTACGTTTACGTACCCCTTCTTAGATTTTTTTTTTTGAATTCTTGGTAAACAAATATCGAATGAAATGTGAATTATGCGGGACTCTGAAATGTCTACCATGCATCATGATAGGTCCCCATATTTGAGAATGGTTGGGAGCAAATTGAAAGACATGTTTGGGGTATGGTTTTATTTGTTCTCTACTATATAGTGGAACTCTTTACTCATTTTCCTGTCAACAACACCTCCGTAGTTTGGTCTTTAACTTCAGAAAAAACCTTTGCATAAGCATATGCTAATACTTCAAAGCTGCTGCTAATTGATGACAATAATGACTACATGATTTATGAAATCATTAACCCAAGAGCAATGTTGTGCGATAAAGATGATGTTATACTCGGGGATGATTAAAGATGTGGCATGATTAAATGGACAAAATCCTATGTAACTCTTGTAGGGGAGCCGACAAGTTAGAGTGGCAAGGTGACAGTAGATTGATTACGTTCTAATTTTCATTATGTAACTCATCTTCGTATTTGTATTCGAATAATTTATTTTCTTCAAAAAGATAATTAATAAAGTTAATTTTGGATAATTTTATTTCACTTCCATATTCCAAAATCAGTTTTAGATACCCAGTAGATGTATCTGAACGAATTTCAGGTACACCAAATCTAAATCTGACCGGATGTTAAATTAACATAATCGAAATACAAAAATGCGAATCGCCAGAAAACGACGGAACATTGTCGTTTTAATTAGTATTTTTATTTCATATTATAACAAATTTTAACCGTTATTGTGCTATCATACAATAACATATAATAACCGTGCTTTTTTAATGGCGTACATATACCGTTATTGTATATTACATATAATAATCGTCATTTATTTATGGCATACATCAAACGTTATTTTATTTTACATACAATTATTGTGATACTTAATAACAGATTTTGTACGTGATTTAAAGTCACAAATTTTATTCGTCATTTATACAGAGTCACACCAAATAAACAACGGTTCAAATAACAGATGAAACCCGTGATAAATCATGTTTTATAACAGACTTCATTCGTCATTTTTGGCCCCTTTTGGACTAGTGTAGCCTAGCCTTTCGGTACAAGTGTGGCGTCATTCTGCAAGCCAGCACTAAAGTTATAAGTTAAAAAGGAACTGTGGCGGTTAGGGAACTGCCTATGGTCAGATGGTTGTTCATAGGGCGTGCAATAGAGTTGCATACAGATCGGTCCTGGTTCTTGGCATTATAAATAGCCAGAGAACCATATTGCATTAGAGAGTAATTCTGTGTTAGGCTTAGAGAATAATCTTGTAAGTCCAATGGTTGGACGAGTTTAATTTGTATCTTCCCCTTAAGCTAGTAAAAGAGAGTTGTTGGCTTACATGATTGTCTTAGTATTCTGTTGATTCAAAACTACTCCCCCAATTCCGTGAAGTATAAACATGGCAGAAACCCCTTTGTAGTATGAGGTACATTGCTGGTAGAGAAAATCTAAGGTTAAGTCTTCCGTTGCATAACTCAGAGTAGTTGGTTCTTTGCATTGGTGCAAATTTATAAGGATGAAATACGAGTGGGGTGACAAAAGATCACTAAACCACTGTATTGTCGGGTCATAGTTGCGCGAAAAATAGCTTGGAGCATTTGCAGGTGTGACACTAAGATAACATGAGCACATTTTCAGATTGACTTTTGAATCGTTACCTCTTGGTATGTTTTCAAAGACTATGTACTACTAGACTATAGACCCATTTGTGGTTTTAGGTGTAAAAATCATGTCCCAGTCGATCCCGATTTTCAAATTTGTTATCCTGAAAAATCTCAATAATCCTCTCCATGTGTACGAATATGATTATTTTCTTTCGGGGAAATAATTAAGTGAAGACGTTCTCAATCATCAATTTTATACTTTTCATTTTCTAAGTAGTGGTTTATCTAGTTATTTGTTTTAAATCACTTCTAATATGCTTCAAAAATAATGAACACTAATGGGGTGTTTCGGTGCCAGTTATAGAAGTTAATTCCAGAAACATGGAGCAGATTCAATTTTCTTCGTAAAAAGTTAATAGTTTTTTGTTTTTAAAAGTCATTCTAAAACTGTGTACTCAAACTAATTTCTAACTTTTTACTTCTAGTCTAGAAATAAAAAAACGACTTCTTAACTAGTATCCAAACAACGACTTCTTAACTAGTATCAAAAAACAACTTCTTAACTAGTATCCAAACAGGTTATAAGAGACTGCAATCCATGGATCAAAACTGTAGGTCTATCTTTTATGATTTTACAAACATCAAGTAGTATAATTTTTATTTTTTGTTAAAAAATCAAAATAAATCTTTGTTTCTATTTGATTTTCTTATTGTTAATTCTTGTTAAACCTTAAGTCTGATCTCAGAAGCATGTCATTTGCACTTCATTCTTTACCACGCACAAAGCAAAGCATTGCACCATTTGGTTAAGCAGGCGAGTCCTTCGACAAACCAAGCACCAAAAATATTGGAAAAAAAAATTTAGGGCCCAACCGGGTTCGAACCAGTGACCTATTGATCTGCAGTCAATTGCTCTACCACTGAGCTATGGACCCAACTGTTGTTTGTTCTCCACCCTCCATTTTAAACTGAACCGAGTTGAATTATGGGAAACATTTAAATCCATACTTTGGTAAATGGGCTATTCAGCCCGTCTCGGTCCGATTTGCATGCAGCTCTATACATTCCCAAAACATTGCTAGTACCTATTAATCCAATTCTAGGGTTAAGAAATCATAAGGTAATGGATACCAATGATATGGACAGCGATAATGTTCATCTATCTCCTGCCATCATAATCTATAATATACTCACACGGATTCCGGTTATGCAAACCATGGTCTAAGTTACGTTATTCTATGATCCTTTATTCAAATCATTGTATTCAAAATATGCAACTAGGACTAGTACTCCAAAAGGTTTTATCTCCTTTGAATGTCGATATTATATCTCGCTGGCTAATGACACATATAATTTAGTTTTCTTTGATATCGATAAAAAGGAAGAGAAGTTAATTCCCTTTCGACTACCGGATAAAGAAAATTATGGTGATTTTCAGCTTGGTCAGTTTAGATGTATATTCAGCACTCTTTCAATGGAATGCTGCTTATATCTTTTCATGTGCCGGATGAATATGAATCCACATTGCTTGTTTAGAACTTGGTTACTGCTAGCTTATATGGGCACAAAACCAGAAAGCTTGCATGACTCCTCTGATGCTTATTTGACATATGACCCGATTATATCAAAATATAGAGTGGTTGTATATTTTAATCGTGATCGAAAGTTTCATATCTTTAGTGACTTGTTATGGAGTTCTGTTCCCATGCCTGGACATTTGAAAGATTTCACGATAGATGATTTATGTAACCCGGTTTATGTAAATTATGATTTACAATGGATATGCGGAAAATTGCCATGGGTTTGTTCAAATAGTTTGGAAGAACGTTATGGAAAATTACTTAAGCTTATGATGTTTTCTTTCTTTTTTTTTTTTTTTTTTTTTTTTGAAACTAGGCATAGGCCCGTCCTGCCCCCTGGCAGCGTAGCCACCGGCTTACTCCCCACTGAGCAAACTCGGCCCCCTGAACCCCATAGTAAAGTTAGTATAATTACACGAGTACTCCAAAGTTTGAGCGGAGACTCGAACTCCTGACCTCCTCCTTGAGAGTCAGGCTCCTGGCCAACTGGGCTAACCCCAGATGGTTTACTTAAGCTTATAATGTTAATACGGAAAAAATGTCTACACTTACGGAAAAAATGTCTACACTTACACTCCCCACAAAGGATTCTTATTGCTCGCCAAAGCACTATGGTCTAGAGGTGTAAATTGGGCTGTGCCAACACGAGCACAGCCCAGCACAACACGCTAAATTTGAGCACAGCCCAGCCCAACACGTGACTTAGCCCAAAGATGACACAAAGACGTTAGTTAAATGGGACGTCCGGGTTTGACTAATTGGCACAAGAGCACAAAGACGCGGCACGGATAAGCACGTGGCCCGCCCTGACCAAAGACGTTAAGAGAGCACGTCATAACATGTACAAATACACCATATAACAAGGCATAATACATCACATTTTTTGTATATTTCACAAAAGAGTGGTATTCTAGCTAGTTTTTAACATTTTATGTTGGTTTATTTATAACAACACATATAATACCTTAATATTTGGAAAATATATTTCAATATCGTTGTTATAATGTTGTCACCTATATTTAACTAGAACATTAATTTACATGACAATAATCCAATTTTATATTTGATGGGCTATTTCTTTTTATTGAATAAACTTGTTAATTTTACTTGAAATAATTTCAAATGATATGTTGTCTAATTAAATTCTTGTGATAATGTCCTACTTAATGTATACATTAAGTGATTTCAAATTGTTTATATACGTGTGCCAAGACGCACAACACGGCACGTTTATTCGTGTGTTGTGTCAGTGTAATGGTGTCTGCGCCTAGCTTTTGACTAGTAAAGAACAAAGACAAAGACAAAGACGTTTAAATCGTTGGCACATCACAAAGACGACACATGGCACGTGAAGCACGCGAATTCGTGTCCCGGGCTGTGCTGGGCCGGCACGTTTTACACCTCTACTATGGTCTACTCGAGATGGGAGGATTGTTATGGTTTTTCCACTCTGCTTCGAATTATCATAATGTGCAGTTGTGGTATTTGAAGAAGAAGAAAAACAATAATTGTGGTATTGAGGATGATGAATGGGTTATGATGTTCAATATTAACTTAATGACAGAGATCAGCTTACAACAGCTTCAAAGAAGTACTAGTGTTAGTGCTAAATCACAATCATCACCAGTTTAATTTATTGGAGTATTATCATTGGACTAATTGCCCTATTTTATTTGTCATGGATCCAAAGTGCAAAATTGTGTTCACCTACTTATATGGTGAAAACAATCAGAAGTATGTCTGCTCATACGATATTGTGTTAAACCAATGGGATTTGATTTATGCAAGGGAAGGTCCAAAAGTTCTTTATTGGCATGGCAACAACACCGCGTTATCAACTCAATGATGTTGAGTAAGCAATGGCATTGGTGGTGCAGATGATATATATGGTTGGTAGCCGCTGGAGCTAGCATTGGTTGTGCTTATTGATTTTGTACATTTAAATTAGTCAGTAGTTGAGATGATTTACTAATTTTGGTTTCAGTACTAGTGTTAAATTACTATTCTGCTTCTATAGCTTTGATTTTGGTAAGTACCAATTTGCAATCTGGGTTTGCGCAAACGTAGCTTATATAATATATATATATATATATATTGATATTAGAAACATGCAAAGTACAAAGTCTGCCTAACAAAGGATAACCTATGGCAGAATAATATAGGCGACTGATAAACATTTTCATGAAAGCACCTCCAGACCTCCGCGTCTGATAGTTCTGCAAATTAATATAAGAAGCTTAGAAGACATCATATATATATATATATAAGCTACGTTTATCAGTATCAAAATTTACGATGGAAACAAGATGATCAACTGATACCATTTAGTATTTACACAACATTATCAGTATCAAAATTTACGCATCTGAAAATTCTCCACTAGATTATAGTTTCAGCATCAACTACCAACAGCTGAAAATCATAAAAGCAGCTGAAAGAACACTTTGATATCCGTTCCATGTTACCTTTCTCTACTATACTCTTTATTGTTCTGCTGTATGTGAGATTTGATATTAGTCAAGGCTGCTTTTCAGCAGCAGGAGTCGCAACTTCACCACCAACTTTGCTTACTTGAGACTCTTTCTTCGGGCCAAAGATGAATTCCTTCACGGTACTTTCAACTGATAGTATTTTGTTCTTGATCTGAAATCACAAACTTAGTGCATTAGGTTCATTCCCATTACAAGCTATAAATGTATTTGTACCTGCAATTTCATGCCGCTTACGAATTTGACAACAGCCGCTAAGAATGGGTTCAAGCTAAAGTTTGTACCAATGCAGTCAGAAATGCATTAAGCAAGACGCAATTACTTGGCATTAAACGGGATTATCATTCCAAATTTATCTGTATCGATCAGTTCAGATGTTACACAGGAATCATTCTTAGTAAGACAATATCCCAAGAAACCATGAGTGGAATTCAACATGAAAAGCAAAAACATCACCGAGTACAGGTAACATTGGGAACAACAGAATTTCGCAAAAATAACCAAGAATGAAGATCTGCAAAGTTGCCTCCAGTATCATGTGTAAACCTTTGCGAGCCATCTCTGTTGGTAGCATTGTCGTTACCACTTACAAATTGAAGATAACTAAGTAAAAGCTTTAAGTTTGGACCTTTCCTATTAAAGTTATCTAAGTTAGTGGAATTGCAATTTAAATAAGCTAATTTAGCTGTCGTAGAGCTTTGAACCTTAGTGATTATGATCAGCCTTCCCCGAACAAAAGGAACTGATTTTCATCTTTCATCTGATGGTATCCAAGGTTGAATCTTCCTTGAACTTCTGACTTTTATTCATCCTCTAGATCCTTCAGAGTTGCATCATCTTCTGCTTGGAAATCAACGCTAGCTCTTTGCAACTCTTTGGCCCATCTCACTGCTAGTTTAGCTCCTTTTCTGAATTTGTTATCTCCAGGAATGCATTCTTTGATTCTTCTTGCTCCCACACAGAGTCCTGCATAAGACATGGCAATGAACGCGTAGCTAGTATAAGAAGAGGAATCAGCATGTCCTTCCATTGTAGTATAATTCATGGAACTTAAGCTGATGGTGATGCCAAATTTCGACTTATGTTCATTAGTCATTCTGAATAAAGTATCTTGTTCATCTCCCTGGTAATAGAGATTGTTCAGAATATGGTTCTGATTATTGTGCATAACTTGATAAAAGAGCATAGATGTTGCTTACTCTTATTTGCAATAATCAGAGCAGAAGGTTTAGTTTCCTAGAATACTATATCGCATCTAGATTTCCAAATGAAGCAACAGGTAGTAGAAAAGATTGATGTACATTCCTTGAGATGATAAGTGGGGAAAAACTAAGAGTTGAGATAATCATTGAAGTTATATACTTCCCCAAAGCATTGTTGTTGAGAACCAAAAAGGTTTATACATACTTCAGTAGCATACGAGCAAGAGATGGGAGTATGGGTTATATATTCTTCAGCATTTTTGCATATATTGCAGATAGAATCAATGTTGTTGATGATGCTAGCAGTCCTAGAATTGGTTGGTAAGTATAACATGCCCCAACAGTGAAGCACAATCATTATGCAACACTGAAGTTGTAGCCTGGCAGATGGAGCTGCATAGTCCGACGATGTAGCGCCAACATGGCTGAGACAAGAAAGGCTACTTAGCACATGCAATACTATGCGATAGTGTTGCATATCCTTATTCAGAGTTAGCCCCGCTCAAGGAAAGAATAAAGGATGAAATGCAAGTCATGGAATGACTTTAGCATCGTTCCAAGCATTGGCCAAGGCTTGGAAAATGCATATGCATGTGATGGCGTTGCCAAATGCGCCATTGGTGATTATTGCTCACCAAAAAGGATGCAAGTGATGCATATGAAGTATGAAGCTTAAGTAAGCAAGTCAAGAGATATTTGGGTGTTGGCATCCAACTGAGCTAAGTGCATGATAGAGATGAATGAAGCGCAACCATTGTTGAATATTGGCAGAACTGCAAGTGAAACGAAGCGCAACTATTTTTGGATACTTGGCATAGACCAAGAGTGAGTAAAGCACAATCATTGTCGAACATTGGCACAAGTAAAAGTTAGCAAAGACAATGATTGTCGGATTAGAGTTCAAAGTATCGATTACAAGTGTGTGTGCATCACATGCATGCCAAAGTGAAAGAGCAAGTTAGAGACGGTTATAAAGTGGATTTATAACCGAGTTTAGCATAGCCTAACCGTTCGGGACAAGTTTGGCATAGCCTAACTGTTCGGGACAAGTTTGGCGCCATTCTACAAGCCAGCACTAAAGTTAGCAGTTAAAAAGGAACTTTGGCGGTTAGGGAACTGCCTATGGAAAGATGGTTGTTCATAAGGAGTGTAACAGAGTTGCATACGGATTGGCCCTGGTTCTTGGAAATATAAATAGCCAGAGAACCTTTCCAAATGCAAGTCTTCAAATGTTGAGGAACCACATTGTTGTAGAAAGTAATTTTATGTTAGGCTTAGAGAATAAGCTTTTAAGTCCATTTGTTGGACGAGTTTTGTATCTTCCCCTTAAGCTAATAAAAGAGGGTTGTTGGCTTACATGATTTTCTTAGTATTCTGTTGATTCGAAACTATTACCCAATTATGTGAAGTATCAACATGTCAGAAAGCCCTTTGTAGTATGGGCTACATTGCTGGTAGAGAAAATCTAAGTTAAGTCTTCTGTTGCGTAACTCAGAGTAGTTGGATGTTTGCATTGGTGCAAACTTATAAGGCTGAAATACGAGTGGGTGATAAGAGATCACTGAACCACTGTATTTCCAGGTCATATTTGCGCGTAAAATTGCTTGGAGCATTTTCAGGTGTGACAATTCGAATGTATCGAGCACGTGATTGTTCTGTTTTGGCTTTGTTTTGGAAGATTTTATCATTTTACTCGCGTTTAGTTGTTGAATTTGCTAGAGATAATGGCTTTTAAGAAGATTTGGCGGAGATACCTTGTGCGAGATAGGATTGCTAACTTGGAAGATAGGATTGGTGGAGAGGTATGCCATCCCAATGATGCCAATTATAAAGCAATGGTTATAGCTCGCATTCAGGCTCTTGATGAGTACGCTGTTGATATTCTGGAGTCAAGCCACAAAGCTAATAAGAATCAAACTGATTTGGAAGGCCAAATCACTGCTTTTAAGACCATGTTCACATATTCCTTGAAAGAGCTAACTGATGAGTTAGGCGTATTAAGGAGAATGGTGAGTACGATTGGTTCGGATCAAGCTACTGTGGGTGGTAGTGGCAGTGACTTTACGAAGATTAAAGTCCCAGAACCTAAGGCGTTTTCTGGCGCAAAAGATGCGAAGGCATTGGAGAATTTCATGTGGGACATTGACCAATAATTCAAGGCCGACAAAACCCTAGAAGAAAAAAAGGTTACTCTCGTTAGAATGTACCTGGAAGGTGATGCGAAATTGTGGTGGAGGACTAGCTAGAACTGATGATGACCTTACTGCTGGTCGTCCAGGCATCGTGAGATGGGATGTCATGAAAGAAGAATTGAAGGGTCAATTCTTACCAAGCAATGCGGCTTGGTTAGACAGAGATAACTTGCGTAAGCTGCGTCATACCGGTATACCATGGGAATATGTGAAAGAGTTTGCATATCTGATGCTAGATATTCGTAGCATGTCTGAGGAAGATAAGTTGTTTAATTTTATATATGGTTTGCAAGCATGGGCTTAGGGCGAAGTGAGAAGGCAGGGTGCCAAAGACCTACCTTCGGCCATTGCAATCATGGACAACCTTGCTAATTTTAGGTCAGTCAATACCTCAACTTATGTTAATAGGAAGGGAAAGGATAAGAAAGGCCAGAAGAAGAAGTATGATGGAAGTAGGAAAAGTTCCGAGGCTAAGCAAAAGAACTATCAAAGGGATGATAGTCAGGCCGTGATAAACAAATATGGTGGTTGTTCCTATGCAATGGTCCTCACCTTGCGCGTGATTATCCTAATAGGAAAATTTTTCTGCAATAGTCACTAAGTGCAGTGGCGAGAAAGAAGAAACTGATGAAGTAGAGCATATCAATCCAATTCAACTATGCAACATAGTAGCACAAAAGGAAGGAACACAGCATGGGCTGAATCGAGCTGGCCTGGTTTGTGTGAAGGTTGGCATTCACAATCATAGACTCTGGGGCATGGCCGATATAAATGTTTCGCACACTGTGATGAGCTTGTCGATGACAGAGTACTTGGGTTTGGGAGTATATCAAGCTGATCACTGCATGAAGACAGTGAATGATGTAGCCAAACCAATCAAGGGGAAGGCTGTGGAGAATTTTGAAGTTGTAGAGTGGCGTGTCCAAGTCAGTATAATGGTGATGCATCTTAATGATTTTGAGATGATCCTTGGTAACAACTTTTTCAAGACAATACAGGCATCAATGATGCCTCACCTTGACGGGATTTTCATACAAAGTCCAAGTGCACCTTGTTTCATGAAATGTGTAAGGAATGTCAGTCCATATGACATGAGGCGCGACAAAGACAGAGCAAGTGAGTTTACGCCTGTAAAGTCGTTTGAAGAAAGCTTAGCTAAGATTCATGAGGAATTCGCTTATCCTATCGATCTTAGCACTCCTTGTTCGCCATGATTGAGATGTACGGAGCAAGGGACTTGCATTGCCGTTTGAAAGTGCCTGAACCTGCAAGGTTGTTGAAGTATGTAGGCTTTGACACATATCTATTTGTTGTTTCTATTTGAATTTTAAGTTGGGTGTTGTTGATCTTGTGGTCTTAAAATATAGCACACTGTTGTTGGTGTATTTGCTTTGGTTGTTAGTTTCTTTCAGTAAGGTTGTGTGTTGGCCAATGGTATAAATGGGAAGGAGTCTCTATTCAGCTTGAAATGGATAATTTTGATGAACCTAGATGCATTAAATGTTTTCCATAATTCAGCTTGGTTCACTTTAGAATGGAGGGTGGAGAACAAATAACAGTTGGGTCCATAGCTCAGTGGTAGAGCAATTGACTGCAGATCAATAGGTCACCGGTTCGAACCCGGTTGGGCCCTATTTTTTTTTTCCCAATGTTTTTGGTGCTTGTTTTGTCGAAGGACTCGCCTGCCTGCCTGACTAACAAAGGATAACCTATTATGACAGAATAATAAACATTTTCATTTGAAAATGGTTGTACTGATAAACATTTTCATGAAAGCACCTCCAGACCTCCGCGTCTGAAAGTTCTGCAAGTAGTATAAGAAGCTTAGAAGCCATCATATCATATACAAATACAACCAAGTTAACTTATTGAAAACATTTCATGCAGCGGGGTTCACAAGTATTTCAAATTTAAGATGGAAACAAGATGATCAACTGATACCATTTAGTATTTACACAACTTTATCAGTATCAAAATTCTCCACTAGATTATAGTTTCACCATCAACTACCAACAGCTGAAAATCATAAAAGCAGCTGAAAGAACACTTTGATATCCATTCCATGTTACCTTTCTCTGCTATACTCTTTATCCTTCTGTTGTATGTGAGATTTGATATCAGTCAAGGCTGCTTTTCGACAGCAGGAGTCGCAACTTCAGCACCAACTTTGCTTACTTGAGACTCTTTCTTCGGGCCAAAGATGAATTCCTTCACGGTACTTTCAGCTGATAGTATTTTGTTCTTGATCTGAAATCACAAACTTAGTGCATTAGGCTCATTTCCTTTTACAGCTATAAATGTATTTGTACCTGCAATTTCATGCCGCTTACGAATTTAAAAACAGCAGCTAAGAATGGATACAAGCTAAAGTTTGTACGCATGCAGTCAGAAATGCATTAAGCAAGGCGCAATAAATTGGCATTAAATGGAATATCATTCCAAATTTACCCATTTCGATCAGTTCAGATGTTACACAGGAATCATTCTTAGTAAGACAATATCCCAAGAAAGCATGTGTGGAATTCAACATGAAAAGCAAAAACATCACCGAGTACAGGTAACATTGGGAACAACAGAATTTCATAAAAATAACCAAGAAATGACTCTCATTTTCCTGCCATCAAAAGTCAACTCCAAAAGCAAGTATATGTAAATCAATATGAAAAGGGGAAACATCGCTATAGTAGAGGTAACATTGAAGATCGACAATACTTCTTCCAAATTTTGGGAACTAAAGAAACAGGTTCCGAGGATCTCCGTGGTTTCTATTTGGCAAAGAAAATCACGACTAGGAAATTGGAATAATTCTTTTGAAAATCGGAACCCCAATTACTTCAATTTTTATATAACTTTAACTGTGTGTGGGTATCATTATTATCTTATCCAAAAACCTTTCACACAGGAAGCATCTTAGTAAGACAATATCCCAATTAACCATGTGTGGAATTCAACATGAAAAGCAAAAACATCCCGAGTACAGATAACACTGGGAACAACATAATCCCGAGTACAGATAATTTCGCAAAAAATCACCAACAAATGGTTCTCTTTGTTCTGCCATCAAAAGTCAATTTCGATATACCCAAATAGTATAACTATGTTCCATACCCAAAAGCAAATATATGCAAATCAATATGAAAAGGGAAAACATCGCTAAAGTAGAGGTCACGTTGGGGATCCACAATACTTCTGCCAAAACACCAAATTTGACATCCCAATTCCTTTTCTCAGTTCCAGAGTTTGGGAACCAAAGAAATGCGTTCCAAGGATTTCCGCGTGTTTTCTATTGGACAAAGAAAATCATGACAACGACACTGAATAACTGCCATACTACTGAATCAATTTGCATTTTCTGACTTGAACCTGAGTCGGAACTGAAGAATTCTTATGAAAATTGGAACCCCAATTACTTCAATTCTTTTCCAACTTTCACTGTTCGTGGGTATCACTATCATATCCAAAACTCTACACTGACCTATGTAACCTAACCAACAATGTAAACAAATCCCTTCTTGCTCTGCCATCAAAAGTCAATTTTCGATATACCCAGTAGTATAACTATGTTTCATACCCAGAATCAAATATATGCAAATCAATATGAAAAGGGAAAACATCGGTAAAGTAGAGGTAACATTGGGGATCGACAATAGACAAAATACCAATATGACATCCCAATTCCTTTTCTCAGTTCCAGATTTTGGGAACTAAAGAAAAGGGTTCTGAGGATTTCCGCGTGTTTTCTATTTGGCAAACAAAATGATGACGAGAAAATTGGAAAACCGCCATTTTCTGACTTGAACCCGAGTCATGAACTGAAGAATTCTTATGAAAATTGGAACCCCAATTACTTCAATTCTTATCCAACTTTCACTGTTTGAGGGTATCACTATCATATCCAAAATTCTACACTGACCTATGTAACCTAACCAACAATGTAAACAAATCCCTTCTTGCAGCAACAAGGAAAACCCCAAAAATTAACTATGCTGCCTAAATTTCAATAAAAACTAGCACCCATTAACTCAATTGATGCTTAAAGCTATGGGGCAAAGTTCCCAATCTACACATACACAAAATCCCCCAAAAAGGGCACACCAGCTTCACCAACAAACAAGATTGAAGAAACCCACATCAAGAAATCAAAACAAACAGCAAACCCACAAAATATCAAAGGAGATAAAGCCTAAAAACATCCATTTACAGCTCAAGAAACAACAGATAAGTATGATTGTTAAGAAATACTTACAGGGTCAAGAATATTGGGTTGATTTCCATAATCAGAAGTCAAGAGAAAATATGCTGCAGTTACAGAAGCCACCATTGCTGTTTTCCTCACCAATTTATCAGCCTTGGGATCCATTTCTTGAGAATTTCAGAGAGAAAGAGAGACTGTTTGGACTTGTTGTGTAAGAAATTATAGGAAGTCAAATGAAGAAATAGAGAGGATGAAGAAGAAAGTTAAGTAGAAAACTTCTAGACTCTTTTACAGGACACCCAGCTTATAAGATAAAAGCACACCACCAGATAGGTAAGGATGTAAGACTTTGGGCCTTTTGCGTCTTTGCCAAGGCCCGTGAAAGAAACATAGGAAAAATAAACAGTCAACAACAACAAACTCCATTAGTTATTGTTTTATGTGTTTGTTTAGAACGCGTAATTGGGGATATAGAAACTAATTGGGGGATATAGCTAAATGATAAAATAGGGATCCAAATATCCTAGCTGGGTTACCTCTTATATAATTAAATTATTAATTCCTAATCTAACCCTCCCTAATCATAATTAGTTATTAATCCTGATTAGTAAAATATTAATGATTTGGGAATATAATTTGTGTATTTATGTTTATTTGAATTTGTGTGGGTTAGTTGAGAATATAATGAGGGAAAAAAAGTTTGAGTAGAATTTTTTTTTTTTTTGAAAATGTGATGAGAGACTTGCAGCTGCTGAATCTTTAGCTCAATTACAACAACAATCATATCTTTAATCTTCGATTAATGATAACAACTCACAATTGTTGTATGATGAACCAACACCTTTGAATCATTATTTTCTTGACCATGAAATGTTTTGTGAAGAACCAACTCAAGAAAGTAAACATGTTCAGCATACAAGCAACCCCAACACACAGGTAATGCTTCAAAGAGGTCAAAATTTTGATTATTTTTTTTTGAAACCGCCATTTCTGTCTGAAAAAACCTTAGTACCTAAGATGCTCGTTGTATGAATTCTACGCCTAGTATCATTTATCCGGCATTGTATTCTTAGATATTGTATCTTAGGGACAAAATATCCCCCACTGTTCAAGAACATACCTAGGCGTGGTATTCAAACCAAGATTGAATGCCGGTACACATTTATACTTTTTTACCTACCAATGAATATTCTAAGGAATATTCAAACCGCAAATCGAGTACATGACACAGAATGCCGGTTTATGATACCGGCATAGAAACTTAAATGTCGAGGATGCCGGTTTTACATGAAAAACATACAGAAGCTAATGACACTACAAAAACAGGTCCCATTAGCGAGGGTCCATAAACCGTCACAAATATAAAAAACCGTCACAAAAAGTACAAAAACCGTCACAAATAAACATTTGTGACGGCCGACCGACCGTCATGACTAGTAGCGTCACAAATGTTATTTGTGACTTTTTTCTTTTTGTGACGGTTGGTCATCCCTCACTAATAAATTCTCTATTTGTGACGGTCATTTGGCCCTCACCAATTATACGACCACCGCCGGCTAAAATTTTTCCGGCAACGACTCCCAACTCCGGTTTCGCATTTGTGACGGTTTACAAACCCTCAGTAATATTTTCCGGCCGTCGTCCGTTAACGTTAACCGGTCACCGGAGTTGGATTTTAGAGACATAATTCTCAGAACATAAATCTTAGAAACTTGCATTCATATATAACAAAGTTAGTTCTCCATTGAACTTATATTCATATACAATAAAGTTTTACAGAGCTTTGAAACTTCCATATATATGCAAGTATATTTTGCTGTTTTAAAAACATCAGAATTTAGTACGCCTGTGTAATGTTTGCGAACACAACTGATGGCATGAAAACAAATTAAAAGTCATCATCCCATTCCTTTACATTCAAAAAATCACCCACCCATATGGCATGAAAACAAAAAAAGAATCATCCCATTCCTTGTATTCAAAAATACGAGCACCACCCATCCACACCAACATCTTCCATTCATGGACTGTTCCTAATCTCCGCATCAGTCCTGTAACGTACACACCATTTCAAGCATTCACAAAATGGACCTCCAATATTAGATATTAGAATGTCATTAAAAGGGGACATACAGGAATGTGTTAGAAGAAAAGCAAACTGGGCGGACAAGTCAGGAAATCATAGTCTGCAATACCAATACTGAGAATAATGCATATTAAAGCTGGAACAAAAAGATATGCAATGGCTAGAATCCAAAATGGTAGATTAAGAAATCTTTTCCACTTATCAAGAATCAAACAGAGATTATCTGGAAATAGATATGATATCAAAGCATGCAACAGATACAGCAATTCCCATGCCATAATATTGGCTGCAGATCGCTCTGCCTGCGCCTTCTAGCACAACATATGAAAATTATCTTCAAAGAAGATCAAGGAATGAACCTGAAACTAGGCATGGAAATATAGAAACAAGTATACCTATGTTGAATTCCTGAATCAATCACCAAAGTTTAATCACAAACACACCCATAAAAATCTTGTTTTCATGCAACATTCCAAAGTTTCTCATATAGCAAATGAAATGCATTAGACAGTGAAATAAAATCTTACCTGCACACTTTGCATGTGGTTTAGAGCCAGTAGTATGGTGAAAGTTTTGTTTCTCCTTGTTTTTTTTGTTCACATTGCATATTTCCTAGACCAATTACATATAAGATTATAGTGTTAGGACTGCTAAATATTAGTAAACATATATCGAATTGACACTTATACTTAAACAAAAACTAAACAACTGCTATGAATCTTGCCCAAGAGCAAGGAACTACAAAATACTAAACAAAAGCTATTCATTTTTCTTGAATAGAGACCATCTGTAACACCAGAAGCAAAACACATAACAAAATAGAAAAGAAAAATTGAATATTGACACTTACTTGTTTCTTCGCATCATTTTCCCAAACCTCAACGAGTATCCTCCACTGGATCTCAACAACATTATTTGGTGGATTAGCAAGACGTTCTTCCACAGAATTCCATTTTTCATACACAACCTTTTTAGCATGATGTTTGTGATCCCTCCACCTATCATTAACCTTGGTAAGAATCCAGTCCTCCAACACTTCTGGGTACGCAAATATTTGCTGACAATTATACAACCATAATGTTTAGAATTCTAGCTGCTTCATTCTCAACTTACTAATGTTTACCTCAAAAGTGCTACTAGTCTTATCAGACCCATGACTTTGCAAAAGATACCTTAATCATTTTATTAGTTAAGCACAAGATGAATGATCCAAACACTCCAAATTTAAATTTCTACTTATCACCAAATCCTGTACTAGTATTAATTTCTAGCAAACATTAGTCTCTCAAGGGTAACCAAGAGAAAAAAAAAACATTTGGAAGTAGTGTTGTAATATATGGGTTAAAATGGATAGTCAACATCACTAAAATTATCAATTTAACTTTGCATAAGGAATAATGCAAGCGGATCATATGCACCAAACGATACTATCCCGTGCAAGAACGATGTGCATTCACATACAAATCTATTAACTTTCCATTAAGAAAATAATCTAGAAATGAATTAATCAAGCTATAAATGATTGTAAAAAAATGATAGATCACAATACTCTTCCATGAATGAATAGGCACAAAACAGTAGCTACACATACCAAGGATGACTAGATGAATATGCATTCTTCATAAACATATACAAGCATCTAATCAATAATGAAATTATAATTCTCATGAACCTTTGCAACATTTTTAATTTGTCCATCTCACAAAGTATTCAATCAGCAACAAAATGCTGAAACTCGCATATAGCTCAAAATTTTGATCATGGTACCAGTCATAAAGCATTCATACATTTCGACTACCTCGCATGATTTATGCTTCACTGAAAGCAGTCATAGTTAACTAAACTTCACAGAAGAGTCACCTGATTTTCATGAAATTTCTACAGTACACTAACAACTTGGGTTAGAAAAACATATCCAAAAATCATCAAGTTCCAACGGTACATTAGAGAGATTCACACATTAGAACATGAATGCTAGATTAGTTAATCTACAGAATTCAGCTAGGGTTTTCGTACACTTTGGGGTACCTGCGCTTATCCAATCGTCATTAAATTTATACAACAGATTTATTATGCCGTTTTAAACAACATACTAAAATCTCAACTCAATCCAATACGTAGATAATTACAAATGCTACGAACAATTGGTTGTTCGGAATTTCAAATCTGCAGAATGAAATCATATATTATGCAATCTCTTCAGTAGTAAACGAAACCCGATCTTCTTGAAAATTTTATCGTACTTCCAAGACACAATGGACGACGACATACTCAATTTGCATCACAATCCAACCATTGGATCTCAATATATCAGTAGAAACTACAAAAAAGACATCAAATTCCATCAACACAAAGGAACACAAACTTCAATCAAAAGGAAATCAAAGAAACTGAAAATTAAACTAAAAAAATTAAATTAAATTTCTTTTCGATCAAAATCTTCACCATAAAACACTCCTGTAGGTAAAGCTTCTTCCTTTAGATCCTGCATAAAAAAGAAAAAAGAAATTAAAAGTAACAAAGAAAAAAAAAACCTAGAAATTAAAAAAAAAAAAAAAAAAATCTTCTTTTAAGATTCAAATTTTCACCTTAATAGATTCCTGGTTCCTCAAAATTTTCTCTTTTAGTTCCTGCAGAAAGAGAAACAAGGAATTAAAATTAATAATTCGCAAAATAAAATCAAATCCATTAATGGATTCTCCTTTATAGGATCGAATTTCACATTAACAGTATTTTATAGTTACTCAGAGCTTCATCCTATCATTGCTGCAAGAAAAATCAATTGAAATTAAAATTAACATTTAGCTTTTGTTTAGAGAACAGATCTGTTAATGCAAGAATAGATCGAGAACAGTTGGTTAACGGAAAATATATGGAGGAGATAAGAGAAGAGACGAGAAAAGAACATTGAAGAGAAGAGGCGACAACAAATAGAAGTTCTTCAGCGGCGGAGAAAAAAATGGAAAACCGTAAGAGAAGAAACTGATAAAAGACCAGATATTTTTAGAAGATAGATAGAAGAGATAAGGCTCAAAAATAAAATAAAAAAAGATTTTTTATTTTATTTTATTTTAGTTAGAATTTGGTGAAATAAGTGCCGGAGTGAGGGCGGGAGGGAAAAAAAATTAGAGCCGATTCTCAAGCTATTTTTGACGGCTGGGAAACTGTAGCCATTATTCTCCCTAAATTATTTTTTACATTGTCGGAAACACGAAACTGACAAAAGAAAACTGTTCCTTTGACTAAACCTCCTATTTCCCACGGTTGGTCAAAAACCCTCACAAATAGTGACTATTTGTGACGCCCTTACGAAAAAACCCTCACTAATAGGACCTGTTTTTGTAGTGTGATATTTTGAACTTAAATACCGGCATTTGTTCCTTTCAACTTCCTCTGCCGGAACCTAATACAGGTATAGTAAGTCAATTACCATTTATGCCGGTTCTTAATCCCGGCAGTTTACTTTACTTATCGATAATGCCGGTTTTGAACTAATCCAATTTTCTTTTCATTCATTCCTTAGATTGTTACCTACAACGATCAACCAAACTCCAAACTACTCCATCGGGTTACGTCGGAGTACTATAAAATGCCGCGGGTATGTTACCAAACAATACTTTCACCTAGTTTTTACAATTTTATGTTGGGATTTGCTTGTAATCTCCATAATGTTGTCCTTATGTAGGGAATAAAATATGAAAAAGAAGCAATTGCTTGGGCAAAAGCGACGGCTCTTAATAACATGTGTGTCTTAGTGAGGAATTCCCAACGTTCATCAGTTTGTTTTGAGAATGTTTGCGAGAGAAGTGGAAAATACAATGAGAAAAATAGCCATAAGAGAAAGGGTTATGTATATGAAAAGAAGACTAAGAAGGTATACAAGACAGTTTTGCGGAAGGATGACTGCCCCTTTAAGCTTGTATTCTATCTAAGAGGTTCAAAAGTAGAAGAAAAAGAATGGGAATGTAAGGTGTGGTTTGGCCGTCACAACCACCCCGATCCGAAAGATTTTGAAGGTCACTCCCTAGTTGCGAAGCTAAAACCGGATCGATTCGAGGATGTAAAGATGATGACCAAAGCATGTATCAAACCAAGAGTGATTCTCAGAACCTTCAAGGAAAAGGATAAGACCAACGTTTCTTCACTCAGTACAATTTATAGCGCACAAGCAACCATTAAAAGGTTGGAATGGGAAGGGAGGAGTGTTATGCAAGAATTTGAGAAGATAGTTTGGGATCACAATTACACGCGTATCATTAAAAGAGGTCCGGACAACAAGCCGCTTCAAATATTCATTTCGCATCCTTTGCTTTCACAATTGGCTCATACGTGTTGTGATGTTCTTATGATGGATCGCACCTACAAGACAAACAAATACAACATGCCGTTGTTCAACATCGTGGGGCAAACATCGGACAAGGTAACATTCACATTGGCTTGGTGTTTAATGGAAAACGAGAGGGATTACAATTATCATTGGGCATTGCGGCAATTGAAATTATTGTTCCCGGAAAATCGTTTTCCGAAGTTCATCATAACCGATCAATTTGACGCACTAATGAATGCCATATCCGACGTATATCCGGATGCACAAAATTTCCTATGTACATATATCATATAGGTGAAAATGTGAAAAAACATTGTCATGCTTTGTTTGAACCCTCTAAGGTTGATATTAAGAAGATAATGGTTGCTCAACTAGAGGAAGATGTTCGCAAAGAGAAACTATCACCCGAAGAAGAAGAAAATGAAAGAGGAAAGATTAAAGAGCGAGTCGACAAAGAACACGATGAAAATCATAAAAGGTGGTTGGAATTTATAAAGGATTGGGAGAAAGTTTATTGGTCTCTTACCGAGGACAGGTATGAAAAGAGATTGAACAACTTTGTTGCCAAATATAACGAAGTGTATCCAAGTGTCGTCTCATATTTTCGGGATAATTGGTTGGATAAGTTCAGGGAAAAATTTATGCGTGCGTGGACAAATCGTTATAGACATTACGGGAATGAAGCAACTAGTATAGCGGAGTCCTCTCATGGGAGATTTAAATATCTCATCCAGTCCGGCCAGGGAAACGTGGTTACGGTTACCGAGGCAATGGAGCAACACTTTAAGGACGATATCGATAGGATCAAGAAGGCTTTTGAGAAAAGCTCAATGGAAAGGATGACTCAATTTCTTGAACATACTAAGTTGCTCCAAGGAATAGAGTTTAACGTCTCCCGTTGGGCAATAAAACATATGATGAGACAAATGCAATATGAGAAAATTTACGAAAATCCGGGTGATGTGTGTATTTGTCCCGACATGTCTTCATTGGGGCTTCCATGTCGTCATATGCTTGTGAAGTATGAAGTAGTGATACCTATTGATGTTATTGATCCTTTTTGGAAGCAATTATCTTTCGACCTTCCCCTACCGAAGCTCTAGGACAATCACCATGGGATACAAAGGAGGCTTTAGAATTTTATGAAGCTTACACACGTGGCAACTCGGCTAGCCGACAAGTATTGTTGAGCCAACTAAGACTAATTACACGGCCATGGATAGCACAAAGTGAAGAGCCAACAAAGGGAGATCCGGTGGGTAGACCACAAACTAAAATTGCAAGGAAGAAACAAAGAAAAGAATTAAAACAAATGACTCGACGTGAAGAGGAACTCGCGGCAACTAAAAAACGAGATATATGTTCAAGTGAGATTTCAGAAGCAAGATTCGCTGAAACGCCCGTTCCAAATAAAAGGGGTAGGCCGAAGGAACCGATATCAAGTCAACAACAATCGACGAGTTCCGAACCTACACCCATAGTCGATGTATCGGAGGTTAAAAGGAAAAGGGGAAGGCCGCCAAATGTACCAACATTAAGCAACCAAGGACAACAAGGTGAGCATTCCGAACCTACACCAATAGTTGATGTATCCAAGGTTCAAAAGAAAAGGGGAAGGCCGCCGAAGGTACCAACATTAAGCTACAAATGACAAAAAGGTGAGCATTCCGAACCAACACCAATCGTCGATGTATCCGCGGTTCAAAGGAAAAGGGGAAGGCCCCCTAAGGTACCCACATTAAGCAACCAAGGACAACAAGTTGAGCATTAGAACCTACACCAATAGTCGATATCCAGGGGTTCAAAGGTAAATGGGAAGGCCGCCGAAGGTACCAACATTAAGCAACCAAGGGCAACAAGGTGAGCATTCCGAACCTACACCAACAGTCGATGTATCTGAGGTTCAAAGGAAAAGGGGAAGGGGTAGGCCAAGGAAGAATATTCTCCCATCTAATACCAAAGACATTTGGAGTGTAGGGATTGCAAGGGATGGTTTGGATATAATTAAGCTAAAAGTTGGTAATATGACGATGTATAAGGATTCGCAAACGGGTAGGACTTATAGACACTACCATACGAAGATAGAGTCTTACATACACCAACTTCCTGAGGTTATTCGCGAGTTTGTTGTGTACACGGATGATGTTGATGGAGATGGAAATTGTGGCTATCATGCCGTCACCGAACAATTAGGAATCTTCGAGACGGCTGTTAGTAAAGGAATGACACCATGCCGATATGCTAGGATGAGGATGGCCGATCAACTTGTGAAGATGAGGAGCTTTTATGAGCAATTGGTTGGTCACGACGAGGTGTTTGATGATATGTGTGCTCAAGTGTTAGGACCCGAGCAGGAGATGGCATTTCTTCCTTCTCAATATTGGATGAGGATGCCGCTTTGTGGGCATCTAGTAGCGGATACATTTAATTGTGTTGTTCATTATTTTACCCCCACCGTAGTCACAACATTTACACCAAAGTGGAAAATGCGAGGATCCCTTAAGACGAGAAGAGTTTTTTGGCGTACGTGAACGGCAATCATTTCGTCATTCTTAAACTCAAGGACAATTGTCCATTGCCACTGTTTGTGGGATGGTTAAAAACAAGGAACTAGATCCAAATATATGGAAGGGATGGATGGCGTTGAACGAGGAGAATCACCAATTATGGGATGCTTTGGCCTTATCAAAGAAACCTCTTGAAGAGGAGGAGTTGCAACTTCATACGTGTGGGAGCGATGATGAGTAATTTGGATTTATGTGGTTTACTTATACGCCACCTTTTGTTTTTTTGGAAGTTTGAATTGTAATCATTAAACCATATGCCATGTACGTGCCATTGTGATTTAATTCAAACTTTACTACGCGGTCCTGGTCTCTCGGAAGGAACTCTATGCGGTGTTTGGAAAATTAATCTTAGAAATTGCAATTTGCAAGACACATTAAATAACATAAGCAAAGACCTAATACCATAAAATAACATACGCAAAGTGTAAACAAACCAAATGTAAAGTTAAGATGTTCCAAACCGAAAACAAATGAAGCAAAGATGTTCAAAGTTTACCAATCCACACAAACAAACATAAACCAAACTAATACTATCAAAGTATCACATGATCACTCGGTTCTTGGCCTCTTGTATACCCTCTTCTTCTTTTCTCCCCACAAGTCTTTTGCCTCAGTATCTTCTATTTGGTCTATCTTTTTGACGATGTTTTCCATTTCTTTCTCGGGTCAAGAACTCTCCTTTCTTGCTCTTCTTCTTAAAGAACCTTGCCAAGTTTCCAATTCTCACGACGCCGTTGTTTATGGGTGAAAATCGTTTCGCCGATTTTGGTAAATTCGGTGGGTGAGTGAGAAACTGGTTTAAACCCTAAACAAATGTGCCGCACGTGAGCACTTTATAGATTCGAGAGATCAATATTATGCACAAGTCCGGCCTAAACCAAGAAATGGCCGTTCCAGACTTTGCTTCGGTCACAAAGTGAAGGAGAAGGGTTGATTTGGGGAGGAAGCAAAGAAAGGTGTTGAGACCGAGAATAGTTACTGGGAGAGTAGTGTCTCGACTTGTATCGAAAGTGAAAGCTTAGGAAGCTTGCAAGACATGAAAGCTTTTGGAGAGCTTGCAAAGTTGCCTTTTCCGAGAGTGTAGTATTTTTCTCTGACCGAGACTTGTTGTTGGTGGAAATAGGTAAGACCTATTTATACAAGTCGAGATTGAAACGCATTCCGGGTCTCATGAAGGAAGAGAGTAAAGGGTGAAATAATGGGAGGAGGTGGTAACCGCATGGTGTTAATGGGTGAAAACGTTTTCACCATTATTTCCTCATTTATTTGACCGCTTTATTCCTTTTCACGCTTTCTTAATGTGAGCGTAGTGTACTGTACGCAAGTGTGACCGCCAAACCAAAACCCCCGGAAAGCATCCCCGGTTTGTGTTGATATCTCGTTGGTTGCACCTTAAGTGCAAGTGGCGCTGCTAGTGGCGCGTGTGGCATGTGCCATTGGCATGTGTGGAATGCCTTGGTGGTAGGTTGTATGTTAAGTGTAAGTGGCAATGCCAGAGCTGCTAGTGGCGTGTGTGGCATGTGCCAATGGCATGTGCAGAATGCCTTGGTGGTAGGTTGCACGGTTTGCAAGTTAGGCTACCAGCGTGTGTGTTTGGCATGTGCCAATGGCATGTGCGGAATGCCTTGGTGGTAGGTTGCACGGTTTTGCAAGTTAGGCTACCGGCGTGTGTGTTTGGCATGTGCCAATGGCATGCGTGGCCATTAGGGCCGTGGCCTTGGTAGGAAAGGCTACCAAATGAGCATGTTGGCATGTGCCAATGGCATGCGTGGCCATTAGGGCCGTGGCCTTGGTAGGAAAAGATACCAGCGAGCATGTTGGCATGTGCCAATGGCATGCGTGCCCGACTTGGCTTAGGTTGCATGGTTTGCAAGCCTAGGGCGCTATATTTGGCATGTGCCAATGGCATAGCGGCTAGGAAATATGGCTTGTGGTGCGTGTTGGCATGTGTCAATGGCACGTACGGCCATGTTGAACTAGTTGCACGTTTTGCAAGCCTAGGGCGCTATATTTGGCATGCGCCAATGGCATAGCGGCTTGGAAATATGGCTTGTGGCACGCGTTGGCATGTGCTAATGGCACGTACGGCCATGTTGACCTAGTTGCACGTTTTGCAAGCCTAGGGCGCTATATTTGGCATGCGCCAATGGCATAGCGTCTTGGAAATATGGCTTGTGGCACGTGTTGGCATGTGCCAATGGCACGTACGGCCATGTTGACCTAGTTGCACGTTTTGCAAGCCTAGGGCACTATATTTGGCATGCGCAAATGGCATAGCGGCTTGGAAATATGGCTTGTGGCACGCGTTGGCATGTGCCAATGGCACGTACGGCCATGTTGACCTAGTTGCACGTTTTGCAAGCCTAGGGCGCTATATTTGGCATGTGCCAATGGCATAACGGCTTAGTTTGGCATGGTTTCCAATGAGTGTGATATGTAGTTTGGTTTTGTCGTTCTTTGCCATGGTGCGCATGAGTGTGCGGCTTGGTTTTAGCGTTGTTGCGGTGGCGCCTTGTGGTGCGGCTTGGTTTGGCATTGTTGCCATGGCGTATGATGTGCGGCTTGGTTTGGCATTGTTGCCATGGTGCATGATGTGCGGCTTGGTTTGGCATGGTTGCCGTGGTGCGCGATGTGCGGCTTGGTTTGGCATTGTTGCCGTGGTGCGCAGATGTGCGGCTTGGTTTGGCATGGTTGCCGTGGTGCGCTTGGTGTGCGGCTTGGTTTGGCATTGTTGCCATGGTGCGCGGTGTGCGGCTTGGTTTGGCATGGTTTCCATGGTGCGTGAGTGTGCGACTTAGTTTGGCATTGTTGCCATGGTGCGCAGTGTGCGGCTTAGTTTTGGAATTAGGGTTTGTGTCGAAAACCTAATCCGGTATTTTGAAAAAATACCCCTATTAATTATTTACACCGAGTTAAATGCTCTTAGTTAATGTGTTGCGGGTAACACTAGGTCATGGGGTTTTACGATTTTACCCCTTGTTTAAAAACCACCATCAACATTAAGTCCCCCGCTTAGCTCGGAACATGGGCTTTGTTGCGAGGTAAGCATAAGATGGTGATGAGACTATCAACAAGAAACCGTAAAGAGAATTGAGGGGCTTGTCGACCTTTTATAAATAGGATTTGGGATCCTTGCCTTTGGGAGTTTTGCACAAATAGGAGGCCGGCACAATCGGTGGGGCGATCCGGCTTGGGCGACGTTGGGAAGTTGCGTGGCCCGGGAAACCGAGTGTGCTAGTTGGTGGGACCGCGCAAGGTGTGGAAGCTGTGCGTGCTTGCAGGCGTGACTTGGGCGGCCATTGAGAAGTTGGCGCAATTGTTGGGGCCGGTGGAACTTGGGCGACATTGGGAAGTTGCGTGAAACTGGGAAACTGAGTGTGCTAGCTGGTGGGACCACCGCAAGGTGTGGAAGCTGTGCGTGCTTGCAGGCGTGACTTGGGCGGCCATTGAGAAGTTGGCGCAATTGGTGGGGCCATTTCTTACGCACGATTTTGGAAAGGAAATCCTTCCCTATTTCAGAATCCTCACGCCTATGTATATAAAGTCCCTTTCTCCCATCTTGTACTTTCATCTTTTCATCCTTTCTACCAAATGACAGAGTCATAAAGAAGAACCAATTTCGAGTATGTCTTCCAAGTATTTTCTGTTTTTTTTTTTTTTATGTAGGTGTAAACCCTAGGCGTTTTTCTTTGCGCATATAATTTCTGGCGTGTCTCTTGTAGAAAATATTGTATGTATGCAACCAAGGGAAAATCGCATATATTATTCGAACCCGTAGGAGAGTGCTCCATATATTATTTTGAACCCGAAGAAGGGCTGCTTGTGAGACGCACTTGAACCCGTATAAAATACCGCGTATATAATTTTGAACCCTCAAGAAAATATCTTGCGTGTGTGGTCTTGAACCCGTAAAAATACCGTACATGAATCTCGAAGAAGAATCTTGTATATATGCTCCATACGACTTCGAACCCATAGAAATAATGTATATATGATTTTTTCGGCCCTGAAAGAAATACTGCGCGTGCAGTTTTGAACTCGTAGAAAAATGCTCTATATAATTTTGAACCCTAAGAAGGATAATGTAAGCACACTTGAACCCATATAAAATACCGCGTATATAGTCTTGAACCCGAAGAAAATTTCGTATATAGTCTTGAACCCGAAGAAAATTCTCGCATATATAGTCTTGAACCCGAAGAAAATTAGTGCATATATAGTCTTGAACCTGAAGAAAATTCTGCATATATAGTCTTGAACCCGAAGAAAATACGCCATCCTCTTTTTTATTATTTCGGGTTTTCTTTTGTTGGCGCGGTTATGTGTCAGGGAGATAATCTTGTTTTTTTTTTTTTTTGTGCGGGTATCTTGTTACTAGGTTGCTATTAAAAGATGTTACTGGACAAAATTTCGCTTCCTCAAAGGATGTCCATAATTCCAAACCAAACACGGATGATGAGTTCTTCGCCAAAAAACTCGTCTCTGCTCGGAAAAATCATCCAGGCTTCGTGCCAATTTTGTTAACCGGTGGTGAAGATGACAAGAAGACACGTTCGATTCGCCCAGAGAATACTATACGGTTCTGTCTTCAAAAAGGGGTATACTCCTCTTCTAACATTGATTTCAGGATGTGTCAAAGCCCATTGTGTTCTTTTGGTAGATGGGTTGAGTTCATGGTGAGTAAGGAGCGCATAAGCACCAACCTGACTCGAGCGCAGATTATTGATGCTGTCAGAGCTTCAGTAAACCTCTAGATTAGGAAGGATATCCAGGGGGGGTGGTTGCTTTCATCTCCGAGATGGTGTTCGGACACCCATACAATCATATGTAGATGGGGTGAGATAACTTTCTCCTTGGAGAGTGTGGCTCTCTTCTTTGAATCTTCCCAGAATCGGGAATCTTAAAATCCAATTATCCGAAAGTGAGGTGAAGATGCGGGATGACCTTGCCGCTAAGTTGGGAGATTACGCTCGAAAAAGACTCCGTTGCGAAGTCGAAGGATTCTGTAGGAAAGAGGATGAAAGGTGCTTTTATAGGTGGTGGATGTCTCGGTGGTTTCGGACGAGTTGGAACACGAAGCAAAAGCGGTGATCTTCATGTTGCAGCATTTTTGGCTCTCTGGTTGTCTAGAGACATTTTTTGATGACGGTTACGGCAAGAAGGAAATAAGACCGAGTTGCTAGCGGTTGCTGTGAAGTTAGCAAAAGGTGAGGTTCTTCCCATTGGCAAGCTATTCCTCGGTTCCCTGTATGTGCATCTGGATCACCTAGTTGCGAACACGCGAGTTTCGAATGGTTTCATGAAAGTGAATTCATATGTGCACGTTGCTTTCTGCAAGTCGGCTATGGGAGCACTTTGAAGTATGCTCAAAACCGATGCCTTCGATTCCGCGAGTTGGGGGTTCCGAATTCTTCGATGGGTGAACATGCGTCCAAAGGTTGGCGTGAGCTTGGTTAGTCTTCTTGATAAGTAAATACGAAATCAATTTTCTCCCATGGGAGCCGGTCCATAGGTCGGTGACTCAAATTGACACCTTTGCTTCGATCCACTCACGTCTTTGTCTTGATGGCGATTTGAGCGTTGGTGAAAACTTGTTCGTTCAAAGCTGCTTGCCGGTTATATGCCATCTTTCTTCATGGGGTCTTTCTAGATATTGCTACAATATTAACCGTCTTTCGTCACATGGGTTTCGATCAAGGGGTACCTCTTTCTTACCAGTAGGTGCTTCTAAGGATTCATTGCGTACAGCCCTCAATGCCGGTGCCCTCGGCCCGGGTATCCGCCTTCCCTTCTTAAAAATGGGAAGAGTAACCCGACGACCTTTGGCTATAATGAGTTACAGTGCGATGAGTTTATTATGATCCAGGCTTTTGTGAATAACGTGGTGGAGAACGTTCGTTGTAAACCTTCCCAGCTTGAGTTTTGAAGAAGTATCCGATGTTGAGAGACCTCAAAGCGAAAGTTGCCTAGCAACTCGGAAATTCCCAGGCCAAGGAACGGAGAACGAAGAATCGTCTTTGGCGGGTTCGGACGGTTTCAAAAGACCCTTCCTCGGCTCTCGTGTCTTTCGGTTCTTCCAATAACCAGGTATGTGTCGCCTCTTCTTTGGTTTTTCTCAAAACACATGAATTTCTCATTTGAAAACATGCGTCTTGTTTCCTCCAGGGCTTCGGTAGTGTTAATGCTTTCGTTGCCCTTGCACGTTGCCGAGGAGACGGCGATTTCTTCAAAGAATTCCAGCAGACCGAGCCTTCTCATAGCGATGATGAGTCGAGAGAAAGAAGAAAGTTCGACAAGTGAGAGTGGTTCCTCCGGCGTCTTAGGTTCTTTTCGGGAAGTGGTTCGGTGAGTTTCGCGTTTCTTTTCTCTCTTCTTGTTTCTTCTCTTTGAAAAATGTCTAAACTCGAGTTCGCGGGAGGAATCCGATTCGGAGGATGATTAAGGGTAGAGGCACACAAAAACTTGCCTTTGGTGACCACATTTGGTGACTTGGAGATGGGCGTTAGCCAATTGCGGGCACGAGATGTGGCTCAAACGGCGGATGATTCTCGATGGTTGTTGCCGTAGACATGGAGGAAAACCCTCTGCGAGTCGTGAGGCCAGTGCGGGCGCCATTTTGATCCTCCGTACTTGGTTCCTTATCAAGGTCATGTCTTTGGTTGGCGGCTTCAGCGTGCTTTGGCTAAGCACGGCGTTGTACACCAGAACTGGGAAATACGGACATATGGCCACAACCAAGAAAGTCACTAGTCGATTAAGAGTGTAGAAGAGGCTTTATCTTCCATCGAGGATATGCTTGAGGTATTTGGTCACACCGTTTCGAAGACGTTATTGCCAATGGGAGCACCATCGCGACGTGTGCGTAGAAAAAGAGTTCAACACTTCGTGGTTTGTTGAAGGCCTTCTTTGAGATCCAAAAGTTGAAAGATGCAGCGATCGAAAGCTTTTCGCTGAGGATATTGCACGACGGAGGTAGAACTCGAAAAACTTTCCAAGATGTTGACTATGAAGAGCTGGCTCTTGAAGATGCAAAGTTGACTTTCTCAAGAAGAACAGGACCTCTGTTGGATGATTTTCCTTGAATGTTTCTCCGTTAAACTTTCATTTAGGTTCTTTTTCTCTTTTTTTTTTTTTGAAAGACATATTGGATGTCCGGTTCAAAGTTTGTAGGTTTTGGTAGACATTTGGTAGCTTTTGAGGATATTGGATTATTTACGGGATAAATGGTTTTGATAATATGACTACGATTATGTTTTGGGAAAGGAATATTGCCTTTATGAAAATGCGTGCTAGCAATAGGCACAATACTTGGTAGTATAATGGTTTTACTAAGAACCTAAAAACAAATCGTATATCTTCTTGTGATCTGAATTTACTCACTTCATAGGTTTTGCGAATATGCCCCTCTTCATGTAAAAGGCGGTTTCTTTGGTAGCATCGCTTGACAAGTCCCCAATCTTTGGTAGCATCTTGACGAGTCCCCGGTTTTCTTGTGTAGTTTTACAACCGGTCACCGTCGGGTCGTCGGTAGTTGCGTCCAGATTAGTCGTCATCCCCTACCGTCTTGACATCAAGGTCGAAGAACGAGATCGACAGATCGACATTGTAGCCGATAGATCAATCCTCCCATTGTGGTCGCCAATTGTTTATGGGTGAAAATCGTTTCTGCCGATTTGATAAATTCGGTGGGTGAGTGAGAAACTGGTTTAAACCCTAAACAAATGTCTTTGCACGTGAGCACTTTATAGATTCGAGGGATAAACTGTACAAGTCCGGCCTAAACCAAGAAATGGTCGTTCCGGACTTGCTTCGGTCACAAAGTGAAGGAGAAGGGTTGATTTGGGGAGGAAGCAAAGAAAGGTGTTGAGACCGAGAATAGTTCGGGGAGAGTAGTGTCTCGACTTGTATCGAGAAAGTGAAAGCTTAGGAAGCTTGCAAGAGATGAAAGCTTTTGGAGAGCTTCCAAAGTTGCCTTTTCTGAGAGTGTAGTATTTTTCTCCTGAACGAGACTTGTTGTCTGGTGGAAATAGGTAAGACCTATTTATACAAGTCGAGATTGAAACGTACCCTGGTCTCATGAAGGAAGAGAGTAAAGGGTGAAATAATGGGAGGAGGTGGTAACCGCATGGTGTTAATGGGTGAAAACGTTTTCACCATTATTTCCTCATTTATTTGACCGCTTTATTCCTTTTCACGCTTTCTTAATGTGAGCGTAGTGTCGCCGTACCCAAGCTGTGACCGCCAAACCAAAACCTGGAAAGCATCCCCGGTTTGTGTTGATATCTCGTTGGTTGCACCTTAAGTGCAAGTGGCGTTGCTTTTGGCGCGCGTGTGGCATGTGCCATTGGCATGTGCGGAATTCCTTGGTGGTAGGTTGTATGTTGAGTGTAAGTGGCAATGCCAGAGTGCTAGTGGCGTGTGTGGCATGTGCCAATGGCATGTGCGAGAATGCCTTGGTGGTAGGTTGCACGGTTTGCAAGTTAGGCTACCGGCGTGTGTGTTTGGCATGTGCCAATGGCATGTGCGGAATGCCTTGGTGGTAGGTTGCACGGTTTGCAAGTTAGGCTACCAGCGTGTGTGTTTGGCATGTGCCAATGGCATGTGCGGAATTCCTTGGTGGTAGGTTGCACGGTTTGCAAGTTAGGCTACCAGCGTGTGTGTTTGGCATGTGCCAATGGCATGCGTGGCCATTAGGGCCGTGGCCTTGGTAGGAAAGGCTACCAGCGAGCATGTTGGCATGTGCCAATGGCATGCATGGCCATTAGGGCCGTGGCCTTGGTAGGAAAAGCTACCAGCGAGCATGTTGGCATGTGCCAATGGCATGCGTGGCCGACTTGGCTTAGGTTGCATGGTTTGCAAGCCTAAGGCGCTATATTTGGCATGTGCCAATGGCATAGCGGCTTGGAAATATGGCTTGTGGTGCGTGTTGGCATGTGTCAATGGCACGTACGGCCATGTTGACCTAGTTGCACGTTTTGCAAGCCTAGGGCGCTATATTTGGCATGCGCCAATGGCATAGCGGCTTGGAAATATGGCTTGTGGCACGCGTTGGCATGTGCCAATGGCACGTACGGCCATGTTAACCTAGTTGCACGTTTTGCAAGCCTAGGGAGCTATATTTGGCATGCGCCAATGGCATAGCGTCTTGGAAATATGGCTTGTGGCACGCGTTGGCATGTGCCAATGGCACGTACGGCCATGTTGACCTAGTTGCACGTTTTGCAAGCCTAGGGCGCTATATTTGGCATGCGCCAATGGCATAGCGGCTTGGAAATATGTCTTGTGGCACGCATTGGCATGTGCCAATAATCGGCCATGTTGACCTAGTTGCACGTTTTGCAAGCCTAGGGCGCTATATTTGGCATGCGCCAATGGCATAGCGTCTTGAAATATGTCTTGTGGCACGCGTTGGCATGTGCCAATGGCACGTACGGCCATGTTGACCTAGTTGCACGTTTTGCAAGCCTAGGGCGCTATATTTGGCATGCGCCAATGGCATAGCGGCTTGGAAATATGGTATGTGGCACGCGTTGGCATGTGCCAATGGCACGTACGGCCATGTTGACCTAGTTGCACGTTTTGCAAGCCTAGGGCGCTATATTTGGCATGCGCCAATGGCATAGCGTCTTGGAAATATGGCTTGTGGTACGCGTTGGCATGTGCCAATGGCACGTACGGCCATGTTGACCTAGTTGCACGTTTTGCAAGCCTAGGGCGCTATATTTGGCATGCGCCAATGGCATAGCGGCTTGGAAATATGGTATGTGGCACGCGTTGGCATGTGCCAATGGCACGTACGGCCATGTTGACCTAGTTGCACGTTTTGCAAGCCTAGGGCGCTATATTTGGCATGCGCCAATGGCATAGCGTCTTGGAAATATGGCTTGTGGTACGCGTTGGCATGTGCCAATGGCACGACGGCCATGTTGACCTAGTTGCACGTTTTGCAAGCCTAGGGGGCGCTATCTTTGGCATGTGCCAATGGCATAGCGGCTTAGTTTGGCATGGTTGCCAATGAGTGTGATATGTAGTTTGGTTTTGGCGTTCTTTGCCATGGTGCATGAGTATGCGGCTTGGTTTTAGCGTTGTTGCGGTGGCGCGCGAGGTGCGGCTTGGTTTGGCATTGTTGCCATGGCGCGCGATGTGCGGCTTGGTTTGGCATTGTTGCCATGGTGCATGATGTGCGGCTTGGTTTGGCATGGTTGCCGTGGTGCGCAGTGTGCGTCTTGGTTTGGCATTGTTGCCGTGGTGCGCTTGATGTGCGGCTTGGTTTGGCATGGTTGCCGTAGTGCGCGATTGATGTGCGGCTTGGTTTGGCATTGTTGCCATGGTGCGCGGTGTGCGCCTTGGTTTGGCATGGTTGCCGTGGTGCGCAGTGTGCGACTTAGTTTGGCATTGTTGCCATGGTGCGCAGTGTGCGGCTTAGTTTTGGAATTAGGGTTCTGTGTCGAAAACCCTAATCTGGTATTTTGAAAAAGTACCCCTATTAATTATTTACACACCTGAGTTAAATGCTCTTATTTAATGTGTTGCGGGTAACACTAGGTCATGGGGTTTTACGATTTTACCCCTTGTTTAAAAACCACCATCAACAGCTGTTAAAGGATTTTTCAACATGTATTTAGTATGTACAATTTTATAAGTTGATACATATATATTAAGTGAATAGTAATGAACGCACCAACAACGTAACGAGCTGTAGAAGTCCGGGTACAGTATCTGGAGTTGTGGAGGGACGTGTTGGTGGTGGAGGGACCTCTACCGTATCCGGGCGTACAACATAAGGATGTGAGTACTGTAGATGCCCGTTTAGGAATGTTGGTTCACTATCAAAACCGTTCTCAGCCAATTCCCAATCATCCTTATCCGGACAAGTTCTTCTTCTTCCCTTTCAATCCAATGTGCAAGAATTGGTTCTGGGTCGTAGCATACCAGAGTATGGTTCTCATTTGATTGGCATTTAGTAAAGTCGTGAGAATATTTATGATAAGATGTATCCGTGAGATCTTTCTGCTTGTAACCGAGTTGGCGCATCACGCGGAGAGGGTTATGCATAACAAATCCTTTTGGATGAAAGAACGGTCCGTTGTAAAATGAAACATTTCCATGTCTCGAAGGTGAACTCCTCGACATTCCTATAAGGGTCAAACACAACATGTTCCACAGAAAACGAGTCCAAAGCCAATCTCATTTCTAAAAAAAAAACAGTTTCTTGTTAGGCGAAGGGGTATTTTGGAAGTAGTATTTCTGAGCTAGAGCCATATTCGGTTGGTAATCACGCCAAATCTCCAATCCTTTATACCCTATGAACAAATCTCGGAAGTGTTCATAAGCCCACACCTGTGCCCATAAATTGTATAAGAAAATAAATAGTTGGAAACTAACAAATGTAATGATAACAATCACAAAATATGTAGTTCACTATACCTGAATCACAGTGAAATTCCCATTAAATTGACGGTCTTTCGCCTTAGAAGCTCGACGCATTTCTGCCAAAAAATGAGCCAAGAAAGCAGTGCCCCATGAATACTTATGAACGTCTTCCAACGGATCCAAGTACTGTAGGTTGTTCATATGCACCCTGTTACCATTAGAGTCAGGGAATATAGCGGTTCCCAAAATGAACAACATATATGCAGCAGTGAGTTTGTTGAGCTTGTGCGGGAGTCAATCCCCTGTTCTTCGTATTCCCAAATAATTGAATGAGTTGGACGAATGTTATAGTCTTTGTCTGAGCAGTTTTTTTCTTGTACAAATTTGCCAACGTGGTTTCCTTGTTCCATCCAAACAACTTTTCGGTGAGATCATAGATCTTTTACCACCCTAGGTCCTTCGACTTGTCTCCAACCTTAACCGGTTTCCCAAGAACCTCTAGTCCTATTATCCTTTGGACATCTTCGGGGATAATGGTCATCTCGCCAAAATTAAAATGCATGGTGTCGGTTTCACCATAAAACCTCTCCAAAAAGGTTTGCGGTGACGGTATCGGTGGCCACATAATTTTCTATCGCATGATACAACCCGGATGCTCGACTATTTGTTGAACAATAGGACACTCATCCTCCAAAAGCCACACATCCGATTGTTGATGGCGGATAACACGCCGAGCTTTCTTTGTGGTCCTATAAAAACACAACGAACTTAATTAAATTGATCACAGGTAAATAATAATAACAAGATACAAACGTCTTACATAAGTTTGATAGATCCAACGAGCCCAAGAGTCTTTATACGAAAATAAAAGTTGCGGGTTTATCGGTTGACCCCAATGTTTTCCATCATTCTTTGTCGGGAATCAAGTCTAACTTATCAGGGAAGTGAGGTGGGGGTGCCTTTTCATCATCAGTTTGTCCTAAGCCACCTGCTATTTCCGGTTCTGGTGGAGTTTCCCACTCATCATCATCATCAGTGCTGGTTGAGTCGCTTATAGGATGATCCCGAATTGTGACCTTAGCAGTAGCCGGATTTTGACGTTTACGTCGAGAAGACTTACGTTTTGATTCTTCAACATCTTTTCCTTTTCCTTTGTCCTTTGTTGGTGCGTGAGACCTATGTTCCAACACGTTAAACTGAGTTACATACTGGGATGCTTAGGCATACAAAAGGAACACACAGAAAACCGGCATGCTAAAAAGACATATAAACTATGCCGGAATGCATACCGGCATTCCGGCAATAAATATCTCTATGCCGATTATATTGAATTATATATAGAAAATTCTAAGCCATATGAAACAAAAACCGGTATAATTTGTTACCATACCTTGAGTGCCGGAACAGATACCGGCATATAAAAGATTAATACGTTGAACGCCGGTTTTGGTTGAACGGTATCCAGGGATTTACAAATTTTAGGGAGCTAAAACCGGCATAGAAAAAGAAAACACGATAGTGCCGGTATAATTTCCGGCATTCTTGGCAATAAATACCTCTATGCCGGTTATGCTGAATTATTTGTAGAGAATTCTAAGCTGTGTGAAAAAAAAACCCGGTATAATTTGTTACCATACCATGAGTGCCGGAACAAATACCGACATATAAAAGATTAATACGTTGAACGCCGGTTTTGGATGAATCGTATCCAAGGAATTACAAATTTTAGGTAGCGAAAACCGGCATAGCAATAGAAAATTCGGTAGTGCCGGTATGATTTCCGGCATACGTAAACTAAAATTCAATGCCGGTTTTACGTGATTTTTTGACGTTCTTAACAATTTTTGTTTTTGGTTTTCAAATTGAATTCAATTGACTAGAATTTCATTTTACTAGAATGCAACTTCAAAACCCTAAGCAGAATTTTCAATCCGTCATGAACCCTAGCATGTTTGACTTTGTGTTATATATTATTGGATAAACCCTAAAAGTACTTCAATTCAACGGGAGACTTTGTGTTATACATCACTTACCGAATCAAATCTGTTACGTCCGCTTCACAAGGAGACTCTTGAGGACTTTTTTGCGCATCATCAACAGGTATTTCTGGATTGGGTTTATCACGAGATTTGCGACGATCCATTGCTTTGGTATAGAAGATGAAAAAAAATAGGGAGAGATTGAATAGATCGAATATTTTTCTTTCCAAAACCGTCACTTATATAGCATGAGTAGTTTGAAACCGACGAGTTGATTGAAATTGTAACCGTCAAACAAGTTGAATGAAATTGTAACCGTCAAACAAGTTGAATGAAATTAAAACTGTCAAACTAGTAGAATGAAATTGTAACCGTCATAAATCCGGCATAGATAAATACATAACAACTATGCCGGTATTACAAGTTAATGATTTTTTTGATATTCTAAGTGTTGGAAAACCGGCGTCGAGTGTAAACATATCCATAATGCCGGTTTTAGGATACCAGCATTCAAATTAACTCATCGGGGGTTAGGTGTTATCCGGCACACTAAAGTTTTTCGTTCCAAAGGAACTTAATTATTGTAGACAGCTAGTCCCGGCATAGATATATAGAATATATACTTATGTCGGGATTCTGATTGTATTGTATTGTATTATGCTAACAAAATAAAATAAGCCGGAACTCTAATTTATTTCAAATGTAATCCTTGTCGTAGGAAGCACGAATGCACTTAGCACGTGCATCAAGCCTTTAAACCACTTGGTGACCCAATAGGACAAGTTATAGTCTCGTGAGGGTTTACATAGAGATGTACCCACAAAACCTTACGAAAAACCTTAGAAAATACCACTAAACTATCAATCTTCTTAAGAAGAATCCGTTTCCGATTCACCCAGCCGGTGGTAATCAGTGACTTTGGTTACAATATGGTTCACGTTGGCTTCAAACATGAATGGTTCTCCCTTTTCTTGTAAGTAACGCGTTTTCACGGCTTCATGCTACAAAAACAACACACAAACTTTGTTGGTTACATAAAAATTGAAAAATAGTAGATTGTGTCGAATTATTCATAAAGATACTTACAAGTTGTTGAGGGGACAATCTATTGTGGCTATCGTTCTCGATCCGGTGCTTCATTTTTAGATACTCAACCACATCATTTAGGATGATGTCGTGTCGTTGCTCGATTTGTTGAGCAGTTCTTCCTTTCGGGTTACCGTAATCGTGAATAAACTTCCTACAAATCTTCAACCACATGGAATCCCGCGTGCTGCTATCTATAGTTGAAGGACGAGTTTCGGCGTACCATGCTTGGGTGATTGCTAAATCTTCCTCGGAGTCAAACGATGCCATTTGTTGTATGTGGGATTAGGTTCTATAATAAGCTATTTATAGATGACTATTCTAGGGTTTAGGGTTTCATAAGTTAAGATTCTCAAGGAGATATATAAGAACATACGAGTTTTGGGCATTTGGGTTCAAGTATTAGCTCTCTTTATATAGAGAAAAACCTTAACGACTAGTTTTTTTGAAATCACATAACTTCCGGCATTGAAGTTAATGTGTCATAGGACGCTGGTACAAGTAAATTTCTTATCAGAGGTTATCCCAAATATGTAACTACTCTCGGCATGGTATAACAACATGGTGCCACGCCGGCACATAATACCGGCATTACATGTATAATTGCGAACATGCCGGTACTTGTTAATTTCAAATAGAACGGCTAGTTTTTTGAAAAATATGACCGTTGGTGCTTCATTTCTATATAATACCACCAAATCCTTTGCTAAATTCTAAGCAAAGCAACCACCAAATAACGAATATCCCTATCTCAAGCTCTATTTGCGAAGTAAGTGGATTCAACATTACTAACAAGTTGAATGAAATTGTAACCGTAAAACAAGTTGAATGAAATTCATACCGTCAGTAATCCTGCATAGTTAATTACATACCAATGATGCCGGTATTACAAGTTCATTATTTTTTCAACTTCTTAGTGTTGGAAAACCGGCGTCGAGTGTAAACAATATTCATAATGCCGGCTTGGGATGCCGGCATTCAATTTAACTCATCGGGGTTGCCGGTATTTTAAAGAAACTTCATTAAGCACAAACATAAGATCTCAAGCAAATTCCAACTAACAACATTTAAGGGAATAACGTTACACCTAGAATGAAAGATCTCAAGCCAAATACACCTAACATCATTTATTGGAACGAGCTTGAACAAGCAAAGCAACTTCGAAATGCCTAAAAGGATCTTTTCTCCACTTCGTATATGCATCCTGAGCTTCATACCTATCACCATTGTATCTTGCAAGAAATTCGTTGTATTTTTGACATGATTTGATGAGTGCAGTTGTTCGAATGCGTACTATTTGATGCGCGTATTCAATTATGCGTTTCTTACCGTCAAACTTGTTATGCTTGTAAGAACCAGTCATTACAAGGCCCCAAAAAACATCCGAAGGGCGTTGATCCTCCGGCAAATCCGATTCTATGTAGTAATTTCTAATCCACTCTGTTTCCTCCTCAACATCTGCTTCTATCTTAGCTTCTTTTTGACGTTTAACCTCTTCCTCAGCTTTCGCTTTTATCTTATCTAATTTTTGACGATAACGTTCAAGCTTTGCTTCCTCTTCTTCTTCTTCTCTTTTCCGCTTAATTATGTCTTCTTCCATTGCGGCAATTGACTTGGTGGTTTCTTCCTTCCTTCTTAGTTTTTCTAGTATTGTGGCAACGGAGTTGGTCGTGGTTGATGATTGATTTCCTGTCGGAGTTGACAATATTTTCCTCATATGTTTTTCTCTCTCGAGGGAATTGATGAACTTGTCAGCTGGTGATTGATAATCCATTGGAGATATATCTGTGAGGTATCAACTGCAATGGGTGTATCCATTCCTTTAAATAGATGTGGACATAACGGATCTTTTCTACTTTAGTGACGGCACTCTAAGTAACTTAGATCCCACGCCGGAACTAATATTTTCAAGTGTATGGTTTAAAAAACTAGCCGTTAGGCATTCAATTTTCGAAACCGGCATACCTATGAGGAAGTAAAACGATGCCGGTAATGCGTAAAATCTTTACAGGAAACGACCCAAATATGCCTACAATACCACGATGATGCCGGTAATGCGTAAAATCTTTACAGGAAACGACCCAAATATGCCTACAATACCGGCATTCTTTGTTTAATAACCTCTATGCCGGAATGGGTAAAATTTGAAAAAAAAAACGGCCAGTTTTTTGAAAAATATGACCGTTGGAGCATCATTTCTATATAACATCACCCATTCCTTTGGCAAAAACTACAAAAACCAAGCACCAAATAAAAAAAATCATTCTCTCAAGAAAGCAAGCACGGCTCAAAGAATGGGGGATTCATCATCTACCTCTATTTGCAAAGTAAGTAGATTTCCTAACAACATGCTCTTCAATACTATGACGGAAAACTAATACAATTTTTTCTTACAGAATCATCATTGCAAGTGTCAAATTTGCAAGTCACCTTCTCACCTAGCCATGGACTGTCCATTTATTTATTCAAAGTGTAGAAGCTGTGATGGGACACGCCGGTTTTGGACTGCAAAAACTGATGATGCTGAAAATGGAAGAATGTTTCTAAGGTGTTTGAATCACCCAAAGTGCGATGAGTTTCAATGGTTTGACAAAGCGGTTGAACTAGCAGAGTCAAGAGAAAACCACAAGGGCCATTGTAAGCCTATCGATGGGTGTGATGGGTGTTATATGAAGGGAAAGAATATGTTGAAAAAGAAGAAGAGCCAATGAGGATGATCCTTGACACCCCCATTCCGGACGATGTCTTTGAACATATTAGGAAATGCTCAAGGGCTCCGCAATTGTTGAAAAGGGATGGAAATAGATTATGTCTAACTAAGTGCAATCCATTCACTGTTTTTTTTTAATTTAAAGTTTCTAATCCAATGTAGTCGATTACTTCTGACCGAAATAAAAGAGAATTTGATATGAATTAATCAAAGTGCCGGCATTGCGGAAATCAAAACAACGACGCCAGTTTTATGTCAACTCTCTAAGAGTATTTCGAAACTTTAGATACCGGCATTGTCAAAATGAATCTTACTATGCCGGTTTTCTATCACATACTTAAGAGTATTTGGACATTTGCAATACCGGCATTTACCTTAGCAAACGCAACAATGCCGGTACATGTCAGTTTCTATACAGGAACCAAATAATTTAACCTGATTGTTCCGGCATAAAAATTGCCATGCCGGGACTAGGTTCCGCTTGATGTTTTGAGCATTACAGTATATGCTTAGGTATGTGTACATGTATTTCTAAAACTAACCTCTGCTATTAGGAACATTTTAACTTTCAAACTAGAAATCTTAACATGTTCAACATAAACCAAAGAACTAAAGAGTTAACCCAATAAAGACAAACCAAAACAAGTTTGAAATTGTTTTTGACGTAACCAAAGACTTAAAGAGTTAACCATCACTAATTGTCATCAATTCTCTTCCACTAAATTAGTCTTTTGTTTCTTTTGGGTGGCGCCTTTCTTGTTTCCCCATACATAGCTTTGACAGTAGGGTGGGTTTCTTCAATTCTATGAAGCTTTTCCTCGAGTTCCTTGATTTCTTGAAGAGATAGCAAGACACCCGTCCTTATGCTTGAAACCTAACATCTTCATAACCTTGCTAAGCCGACGTCGCTAGATTAATACATCAAACACATAATCAGTATATATGTTAATATATGATTATGCATTTAATGACTATAAGCAATTAAGAAAACTTACCACCATTCCAAAAGTCCTAAGAAGGTGGGCCATCGTAGGTTGTGGTGGTGGAGGAATTTCAACAGGAGGGTTTTCTTAGTGTGGAGCTTCGACGGAGGGAGGGCGCACGACATAAGGATGTGACCATTCCAGGTAATCCCTCATGTAGCTGTCATCAACATCATAACCATTTTCCGCAATCTCCCACTTACTAATATCAACCAAACGACGTGGCTCTCTATCCCTCCAATGTGTTGGTTAGGTTGGATCATACACTACATGCAACTTGTTGGGAGTTGAATTGCACCGAGAAAAGTAAAGAAGATGATTATCATCAGAGGTCGACCAAAGACGGGATAATTGCTTAAATCCATGTTGGCGCATCACACGGCATGGATCGGCCATGATGTATCCTTTTGGGTGGTACAATGGCCTATGGTAAAATGCAACATCTCTTGGAATTGGACGGTATCCTCTAATCTCTTTATAAGTGTCGAACACAACGTCTTCCTTCCTCATAGCATCCAGAGCCAATCTCATATTGATGACTCGACCTTTGTTACCGGGCTTCGGATTACTGTTAAACTCAAACCTCTGAGCTCTAGGGGTATCGGGTTCAGGAAGGTCTTTGATCTTCAAGAATTGGCAGTCCTTGAATAAGGTTGGGAAGTGTTCATAACACCACACCTAATCCAATGTGAACAATATACATGTGAACATAAGTAAAAAAAAAATACATCTCAACAATAGATTAAAGAAATTTGTACCTGGAGTAGACTGAAATTCCTGACAAATTGGTTTGTTTTAGCCAATGAAGCCCTTCTCATCTCCGCCATCAAATGTGCCATGACCGCGGTTCCCCAAGAATATCCATGGACACCTTCCAACGGGTCAAGGTACTGGAGAAAGTTTGCACTTACCCTGTTGCCATTAGTGTCAGGGAATGCCCTAGTTCCCAAGATATATAACAGGTACGCGGCGGCTATATACCGAATATGTGCAGGGTCCCATCCATCCTTCAAGCTTCTAGCTTTTGTATTTTCAAACATCTTCTTAAGCATCGTCAGCTTCAATGTCTTCATCTTACTTCCGTTCGATGCTATATAAAAGCTATCCGAAGAAGTTTTGAAGTCCCAACCAAACATCTTTTTGGTCAAATCGTGCAACTTCAACCAATCTAGTTCCCGAGACTCAACTTCTTCTGAAATTGATTTGCCGATAACAGTCAAGCCTAGAATGTTATTATCATCTTCAGGAATCAAGGTTATCTCACCAAACGGGAAGTGCATTGTATCAGTTTCACCATGGTACCTTTCGACAAAGCAATTGACGGTCACAGTATTTGGATTCACGTAATTTTCAACCAAAGAATACAGACCAGAGTTCTTTACTAATGTTTGGACATCTTCATGCTCCGACGACAATTTCCACTAAGCCGCGGCTTGGTTTCGGCAAACACGCACAACCTTAGTATGATCCTACAAATATGAGATAATACGATTAAGAGATGATGTAAAAGATAAAACAACGCACATGCACAAAATAAAAAATGCTTACATAAGTTTGAAAGATAGTACGAGCCCAAGAGTGCTTGTATCCAAAGAGTACTTTCGGTTCCGGAGCTTGACCCCAAATTTTACCATCATCGCGGTCGGGTATCATGTCATCAAGGTGAGGAAGGTGACAACCTTTAACTTTGTGTTTTCCCTTGCCCTTGTCCTTGCCTTGTGTTGGTTGTTGACTAGTCCCACCAACTTCGCTTTGGCTTGCTAATTGACTTGGGGGAACCTCATCATCTTCCTCCTAACTTTCCACTCCATCATGCTCATCGTCCTCAAGTGTTCCAAGTACCTTCACGGATTGCAAGTGCACTACGTTCACCACCACTCTCCCAAATTGACCCTCTTGTTTGAAACCCCAAACGTTTCTTGCGACCCGCGTCTTTCCCCCGTGGAGGTAGGGACTGAGGAATATCAAGACCGTCCTTCCTCCTTCTCTTAGTGAGAATAGGACCTTTATTTTTCTTCGCTTCTTTGGCTCTTTACCTATAACATAAGCAAACAAAACAAACATTAGAAAAGGCATGGCAGTTTAGGAACTGGCATAGCAATTCCTAAACAAACCTACGCCGGTAACATGAACCGGCATAAGAACTTAAATATCAAGCATGCCGGTATCGTTGTACCGGCATTTTCTAGAAACTAAATTATGTGCCGGTATTGAGCACCATTTCAGTGATGTTCTTGTATGTTTTAAGTGTAATACCGGCATTTCCGAATTGAACTAACTAATGTCGGTTTGTAAATACCGGCATTCATGAAACCTAGATAGAATTCCGGTACACACAATTAAGTTCCTATGTGTTTTTAGTTGACTACCGGTATGGTATTCAACCCTAATTGTATGCCGGTATAAAAAATTCAGTTTCAGGAATGCAAACCGGTATGGTATGCGACCCAAATTCTATGCCGGTACCTAAACCGGCTTGGTATTCAAACCAAGATCCAATGCCGGTACTCTCTGTAACTCGACAGTTTCAGCTATTGTTGGCGATTCTAACCTAAACCCATGGCTACAAATCGATTAAAACAATCATAAATGAGTTCAAAAATCACTTACCTTCTCAGAGAAGCCATGAGTGTTTGATCATCTGGGTACGCTGCTGCGACCTCTTCTAGTTGTTGAGCAATGTTCTCGATTCTTTGTTCATGTGTTTGTTGAGCAGCCGATTTGGTTCTCGGTTTTGCTTTCGATTTGGTTCTTGGAGGCATGGTTATGTTATGTTAATCGACAAAGAAATTTTTGATTCAACGATTAATTGTCGATGAAGAATGAACGATGAGGAAGAAGATGAAGAAAAAAAAAATTGGATGAACTAACTATGCCGGTACGAATTTGAATTGGGGGATATATGATTTTGGTTATTTGATGTTTCTGATTTAGTTGAAAGGGTATAACAATCTTTTCATAATGTTTTTAATTAATCTAAGGGTGTTTTAGTATTTTCACCCCCAAAAAACACCCCTTAACAGCCACCTTTGGTTGGGGGAAGTAATTCATTTCCCCCAATTAGTTTCCATATCCCCCAATTACACGTTCTTTGTTTAGTCTTGGTATTAGTAGTAAAGATGGTAGATTTCTTTGGGTGGTTATCTGTCTGTAGGAAATGTTACTATCTGAAATAAGTCATGGAGGGAAATGATGATCAGTGTGGGATGATCAATGTTTTAACCATGCCTTAGACCGGTTTGGATACGAAAAGTAGAAGTGTTTCTGCTTTTCCAGAAGTATATGTATAAATAAAAGGGGAACTTTTTTTCTTGCCCAATTGTTTTATATTTTAGATGACAAACCCGTTAATAAGATTCTCTATATGTAAAGCCCATAATTAGTTATAAGAGTTACTTCATTACCAAAATAACCTTTTTCACTTGGGATAAAATGATTACTGCAGATTTTTTTTCTAACAAACAAAAAAACTAAAAACGTGATATTAGTATTCCTAAATTAACTGCATCTTTTATCACGCCTTATTTACTGTATGACTTCTTCCTAAAACAACTCCTTTAATTCATTCCCTAAAACTCTCATTTCCACCTACAACTCTATTAATATTAACAGCATAGTTAGAATTTAAATTAAGTTTAACCATAATTAGGGTTTAAATTAGCTCCTTAAAATTCTCCATATAAAAACATTTAGTTCTTTTGTTTACCAGGCCGCCGGTTTGAATATGAAAATTCTAGTTTTCACCTTTTAAATGTGAAAATTCTAGTTTTAACAATAAACTGCAGTTCAGATGTGAAAAGTCTGATTTTTTATATTTTAGTGATAATTGCAGTTTTAATCTGTTGTAACTAGTGTTTTGTGAAAATCCCGATTATCAAAAATTGTAGTAGTCAAATGATAGTGATAATCACAAATTTTCACCCATTATTATCAATTAAGTTTTGTGAAAATCACAATTATCAACGGTTCTTTAAAAATCGATTTTTTATAACTTAGTGAAAGTTCTAATTTTCACATCATAATGATTATTGCAAATTTTACTTATTATAATCACTTACGTTTTGTGAAAACTCATTATCATTATTATAACTAGTTTAATTGAAAAAATCCAACTAAAGAGAGTAAAGAAGATAATAACTGTAATGGAATATAGTAGAAGATGATCAGATACATAATGTAATGGACCAGATTAACTAATCCAACGAATCTACCACATCATCTTCATGGCTAGTTTGATGAGATTAAATTTTCAAGGCATAAGAGCGTAGTTTATTATAGTGGTAGTCGTATTCAAGTTCTACACGTCCTTCAAATTACACAACAACTAACAACGAGAAGCAAAGAAATAGAATGATAAAGGATATAGTGATCATATCATTTCTTGATAACCATTGATTTCCAGGTTATTCTCATTAGGACAATAATCAAGTGTGGTTGTGTAAGCATTTCTTTTCCACTGTGTGTCCTTGGTTGGACAGTCTAGAGAGATATGGCCGAACCCTCTTGAAAATGCGGGGGTACAACAACCTCACCCAATATTTCGATGAGCAATCTGTATGGACTAACTCTAATATAATTTTAAGAGAATCAACTAGACAGTCAGACTCAATCTTAATAAAAAGTATATCAAGGAGTTAATATCACTTTCTCTCGATTTGATCTATACTCAAACAAATGGAGATCTGTGAGTCTTTATCAAATACAAGAGAGATAAACTTGGATGGTACCAAAGACCAATATCCAAGGATCAATCAATTTCCAATCAACAACCAAAGGTTGGATTTCACAATTGTTCAATACAACGCACAACCTGTGATATTTCAATTATATAACAAAATATAACGCGGAATAGAAATAAAACAGACACCAGAAGTTTTGTTAACGAGGAAACCGCAAATGCATAAAAACCCTGAGACCTAGTCCATACTGAACACCACACTGTATTAAGCCGCTACAGACACTAGCCTACTACAAACTAACTTCGGTATGGACTGTAGTTGAACCCTAATCAATCTCACACTGATTCAAGGTACAATTGCGCTCCTTACGTCTCTAATCCCAACAGGATACTACGCACTTGATTCCCTTAGCTGATCTCACCCACAACTAAGAGTTGCTACGACCCAAAGTCGAAGACTTTAACAAACAAATCTGTATCACACAGAAAAGTCTATGATAATAGATAAATCTGTCTCCCACGGATAAACCTATGAGTTTTGTTCCGTCTTTTGATAAATCAAGGTGAACAGGAACTAATTGATAACCCGGACTTATATTCCCGAAGAACATCCTAGTATTATCAATCACCTCACAATAATATTAATCGTATGGTAGCGAAACAAGATATTGGGGAATCACAAACGATGAGACGAAGATGTTTGTGATTTCTATTTATCTTGCCCTATTGGAGATATAATCTCAAGTCAATTATTTAATTGAAATCGTACGATAGAAAATGTCAAGATCAGATCGCTCAACTACAAGAGAAGTAGTTTCGTCTGGCTTCACAATCCCAATGAAGTCTTTCATTCGTTAACCTACATGGTCTCGAGAAGAAACCTAAGGTTAAAGGAGAATCGACTCTAGCAAAACCAACTAGTATCACACGGGAGGTGTGGGGATTAGTTTTTCCAATTGCTAGAGTTCCCCTTATATAGTTTTCAAATCAGGGTTTGCAATCTAAGTTACCTTGGTAACAAAGCATTAATTATTCACCGTTAGATGAAAAACCTGATTAGATACAAGCTAATATCTTTCAACAGTTAGATAGAAACTTAGCTTGTCACACACAGATGAAATTTATTCATTTAGGTTTGAGCCTAAACGTGTACACTTAGTTGGTTCACAAATAGTTAACCAATGGTTAGCCATATGAGCACTTTCATATTAACCGTATTCATCTTTCTTATAACTAGTTCAAAGAAGATTTACTAGAAAAAATAAAACCAAAACAAACTCTAATGGTAATCACAAGTGATAATTAGAGTTCTTGTACAAAATCTTCACTAATACCAAGACCTTCAAACTCGTGACTAATAGTATCAACTGCATCTTCGGAGACGATATCCTCATTAAGAAGATCCTTAACCTGTGACTTCATGAGAACAAGATCAGTATCAATCTTTTTCAACTCCGTTTATAACAGGTTAAGATTCTTTACAGAGTTCTCGAGCTTAAGTTGAGTCTTCCCAAGATCAGTGAGAAACCCATGAACCACTTCAACAGAGACCATCTCAGCATTCTCTCGATCTTGATGAGAAAACGCATAATAGCATGAGGCACAGGATTCGAGTTCGTCTGGCTTCACAAGGGTTCTTTTCTTCTTCAACACTAACTCCAAATATACCGAATCATCAATTGAATCGGTTGGTAAATTCCAAGAATTTTAAGCGGACCCCATCCTTAGAAGAGCACAACAGGAGAATGCGTACTCTATAGAAGGTATGGTATTTATTAGTTTTGCAAGAACCAGAAATTAGGGTTTGCAAGTTTGGTCAAGGCCAATGTGAAAGGAGGTACACGCACATGCACAAACTTGCCCTTTTACCAAAAAGGACCTGAGAAGTGATAAAACAACCAAGAAAGTCGTTTATTCACAAATGTGTTTGCTACGTGAAATAATTCACATACATAAGCTCAATAAATCTTATATTCTCACATGAGAAAAATTCAGAGCAAAAAGTGTAGCAATTTTTACACAAAAGAAATCTCAAGAAGAAATTTGTAGAACCTCACACTTATTAAAACAAATAAATACTTATGCAAGACTTGTTTATGAATGATAGTCCAGCTAAGAACGATAAGAAATCAGCATAGAGAATCAAGAAACAAATTCACGTAAGTATACCTGAATACATCTCACTCAGTCAGGATTTTGTTGAGAGTGAGGTAACACACCTTAGATTTAATTCTCAAAGGTGTAACTGACATTCGTATTGTATGTCTAAACCAATTGGTTTTAGTACTCACCCTGTGTACTCTTCCAGGAAAGTCAGTTCAATGTGTTCCTCAAATGTTCAAACACATAACAGTCTTCTTAAACCATTTCGACGAAGAAGAACTCATGGATATTCTTCAATTAGGAAGGGAGATTATGTTGTTCATGATGTGGAAAAGGTACCAGAAGAAGGGAAGATTTTTTCAGGTAAGAATCAGCAATATGCTTCATACTTTGATGATAGCATATTTTATGATACTGTAACTTTTCACATCATAATGGTTTTCCTCCAAAGATCAGGAAGAAGAGGTTTAACCAGAAACGATGTTCATTTAATGAGCTCAAGGCTCATACTTGTGATAATTAATCACAAGGTTGACGAATAGAATTGTCATTCAACCTAGAATTCCTCTTTTATTTACTTGGTCCTTTTGAATCACAAAAGCGACACACTTTCTGATCACCTGAGTGATTTGATAAAATAGTCTTAACGCCATTGTTGGGAGAATTCTTCCTTCTGTGTGATGTGGGTTTTCCTTGATTAGGAGAAGATACAAGCACATCTTTTTCAACAGAAGGGTCTTCCGGTTTTGCTTCTGAACCTAATTCTCTTATAGTTAAACCGGAAGCAGTTGGTATGGCAGACTCTTTTGAACACTCTTGAATTAAGAGTTTACTTAAGAGATATTCAATTTTCAAGGCATCCTATTTGAGATTTACTTCTTGAAGGATCTTTAAACAAGAGTCGCGCATACGTATCATACCAACAGGAACATTGACTTTGTGTTTCAACCGGTTGACATTATCATCCTGGATTCCAACAAGTGTTAGAATCTCGTTACTCTCTTTGGATGCATTCCTTTCAACTTCAGAGATAGACTCTTTAGTAAGGTAGTAAGGGAAACACTTGTCAATGTTTGTCTGTTTCTTTTGAACACAAGGTTCTTCTATATTCGAGATTGACAAATCTTTCTCTTTAATAGACTTTAAGGAAACAGAACTTTTATTTATGGCGATGCGTTTATGATAGGTGTAGAATACACCTAATTTACTATCTAGTAGTTTATGCTTTCTTTGCTATTTTTCTTGTAAATTATGTATTTTACGCTTGTTTTGAGTTTTATAGCTACTTTGGAGTCACACGGAGGAAAAGAAGAAGAAATCACCCAATTCGAGCCAAAAGGGCAAAAAGGTCATTTCACAGGGCGAAGACTATTTGGAGCCCAGAGGTGGTTAAGGGGCTCTCATTCAGGGTACCCCTTATCACTAAGCAGTGGGCGTTACTAACACTGGGTAGCCCTTATCCAAAGACGGGTATCTTTGGGTAGCACCCGGTTAGGTCGGTCCCTACCCATTACCCAGATTCGGATCCAGACCCACTCACAACCTAACCATACATCTCGAGAGAACCATCTCTCAAATCATTCTTTCCCCTGAAACGAAATTGAGAAGAGCAGCGACTGCTGCTGAGAGAGATCGAGGGAGAAATCGAGAGCTGAAGTATTGTCAATTCAAGAGACAACAGAGATGATGAGAAGATGATGGTGGGGATTCTGAGACCGTAGAGGAGAAACGAGATCTGTTGTCGCTGCTACCACTGAGAAAGATGGAGATGGTTGAAATATGAAGGTGGGTTTAGAGCAGAAGTGTGGAAGCTCGACAGAGGCGAGATGATGGAGATCGAAAGAAGCTGAATCAAAGAGAAGGAACTGAGAAGGAACTGAGGCTGTTTTGTATATGGCAGATGGTTCGAATTTGGGGATTTGAGTTTGGGTTAATGGCAACTGAGCTCGATTATACCAGAAATAGAAGGTTAGGGTTCGAATTCAGGGCAAGGAGAGATCGAGAAGATAGAGATGATCGATGGGTTCCTGCAGCTGTTGAAGTTTAGATGAAAGGGGTTCGATTCGTTCCTGATGCCGGTGTTGATTGAGCTCGAGTCTGTGGTGAAAGTTTGATGTCGAGATTGAGCTGATGAATGTGAGAATCAGATGGGTTCTTCTTTGTGGTGATATGAAGACACGAGAGAAGAAGCGGTCGATAGTACTGTTAGCTCATAGTGAATTGAAGATGTTGCCAAAGATTAAATGGGGGTTTGTGGATTGGTGAGTATGAGCTGAGTGCAGGTATTGATGGCTAGTGTGGTTTCTTTGTTTGATTGAGTGAAGCCAGGAATGAATTGGAGCTCATTGCGAGATGAAGGTCTGGTGGTAATGAATTGTTGAAGGGGATCAGGAGAGGCGCAAGTGATAATGAGACGAGGGTTCATAGGTGAAGCAGTGGTGGTGTTGTCTCAGTCTGATTGAGATGCAATGGGAGCAGTTTGGTGCTCAGGTCATGTTGAGCTGAAATGGTTGCCTGAGAAGAATGAGGCAGTGGCACTGGATAAATTGCAGTTGGTTTGTGATGCACTGGTGGTTGCTGTGTTGTGCTGGAATTAAAATGGTGCACTGAAGTGGTAGCTAGGGTTGCAGGTGTTGATTCTTAGCTTTGTTGGCTTGAGCTCAGATGGCTTGAGTCTCTGTTGAAGTGCAGCTGCAATGGATGGTTGCGAGGTGGTCTTTTGGTGGAGTCGCGGCTTCATAGCGACAATGCAGATCGGGGGTGTTGGTGTTTCTTGGTGGTGCTTCTTTGTGGCATTATTTGGCGAGGGGAATGATAGCAGATGCCTCAGTGCTGCGATCGGAGCTGACAATGTGAGGTGAATGCGGTGCTTGTGATGTGGTGGTTGTGATCGATAGCAATCATTTGGGAGCCGAAAGTTGGTCTTGGTCATGACAAAGTGTGGAGTTAAAGCGAGATAGGTTACGGGGAGCTGCATAAAAAGGGTTTGAAATGGTTGCATTATGTGAATTGATGTGTGCACAGAGTTGGAAGTAAAGAAGTTACTGAGGAAGGCGACCATCATGGTCAAGCACAATCATTGTCTACAACACGGCTCGCCGCGAGCAATGCTAATGCCATGGCAACTTAGCCGAAGTCAATGATTATTTGGACTCACGCCCGACTTCGATGCGACTCGATAATTCCCTTGACTTTCCTTGACCTGTTGACTAACGTTGGTGACGGTTGACCAGTTTGACCGTTAGTCCTAGCAGTGGTGACGGAATATTCCGTCGAATATTCTCCCGACGACAAAATTTTCAGGTGGTGGCGGCGACAATTCCGGCGGATTAGGCCATAATCCCGATTTCCGTGAGCAAAATTCAGAATTTTCTATGGAGCTCTCTCATGGGTGTGAAGACTTGGGCTTGGAATTGGATGGAGAATTGGACTCAAACTTGGAAAGAGAAGGTGGAAGAGTTGAGAAAAGCTTGGATTTGGAAATTGAATTGCAAAAGAATAAGGATTCTATTCCTTGGAAGAATTGGAGAATATTGAAGCCTATAAATAGAGAAGTTTTCTACAACTTCTAGATATCTTCTCTACACACCTCTCTACACACACAACACTTGTGTTTTTGCTTGCTTTTCTAAGATTTTTCTTTTTAATTACTTGTGTGAATTTGAAAATTCTTCTTTTAATTATTATTATTTGTGTGAATTTCAAAAACATGAGTAGCTAAATTTCTTTTTGATTGAGGATGAATTCCTAGTTCTTAACATGATTTGAGTTTTTGTTTTCAAATTCTATCTTGAAGTTTTTCACATAATTATCGCTTGTTTTTACTAATAGGAGTGATCTTAAAGACATTCATGATTGATTGATAGATTGTTTGGGTGGCCAACTAAATTGATTTGTTAATTCGATCTAAAGCTAGTGAAAGTTAGGGGATAAGTAATCGTTCTTTGACTCTTTACATAAGTAGCAAACACGAGACCTTGCGGAGGGATTAGTGGAGCAATTGTGTGTAGAAACAACGTTAGCAAGTAGACCTTGAGCTAAGAGTCTAACTACTAATATCAACCTAAGAAATTCACAAAACCTAATGCATGAGCCAAGTTACATCTAGGTTGAGCTAATTCTAGGTGGTTTGGTGATTAGAATCGAGCAGTAGTCGAGAACTTAGGTGTCCCGGTGATACAAGGGATTTAGGGGTTTAGCACTGAGCTAGCTGCTTTACCTACGGTTGGTGATAATTTGTGACTAATAACAAGTAGAATAGAACATAACTTGATTCATTGTTTCGTAACGAAGAAGGATTCCTTGATCTTCTCTCTCTTATTGCTTTCATCTTTCAACTTTCGATTTTAATTGCCTTTGTTTAATTTTTATTTTGCTTTTTACACCCCCCTTTCGTGACAACTTTTACAACTAAGATCTCTTGCTCCTCGTGGGAACGAACTTGACTTCCATTATATCATTTTTAATAGAGTGGAAATATTGAATTAATTTGATTGCACCTACGACACGCATCAAATTTTAGGCGCATTGCTTAGGGAGCAACGGGCGATTTTTTAGTTGTTTTTATTTTTGCTTTATTTTTGCTTTGTTGGATTCTATTCCGTATCTAACTTGGTTTTTGAATCTTATTTTAGGTATCGGTTTTCCATGTACGGTGGACAAGAGCAAGCATATTACAACAATCAATACAGTTTTCAACCTCAACATTATGGCAACTTCCAACCATCCATAGGATACAATCAAAACCAATCTTTTGGCTATGATCAAATTCCTACGGAACATTATGGATATTCTCATACATATCAACAACCTTATGACGGGTATGTAAGTGGACAATCACAAGGATGGGAGGATAATTTTGTTTATGATCAGAAAATCTCTAGTTTTGCGGATAAGATGTTGGCCATGATTGGGGATCTTCAACAAAAGATGCAAGAATCACATCGAGAAATTCAAAGGAATTCGGAGAAAATATACGAGCAAATTAACCAACCTTTGGAGATTTTTGATGACGCTAGTGTAGATTACTCGAGCCTTGATCTTAATAATGATCAATCACCTATTCAAAAGGACGAGCTTGAGGAAGATGCATTTATTGCTTGGCAAAAATTTCTTAAGGAAAGATGGGAGTCCGCGGAAGTGTATGAGTGTTCCGACAATGAGGAAGTTATTCCAAATCCGGATCATAATAACGATCCTTCACCTATTCAAAAGGAGGAGATTGGGTGTGATTTACCTATTGTTGTAAACGGTGTAACACCCGCACATGAAGATCTTACAATCTATACCGATGAAATTCATTTTTGTGAATGGCCCGATTCCGATGATGAGAATGTTGAAGAGATGATGCTAGAGGATGAAACCACATTCATTGATTTTGTGGAAGACCCAATTGAACTTGCTAATGATTATGATGATACCGAGACTATGGTTAAGGTAGAAAACGACGAAGAATGGTTGCAAGGTTTAATAGAGGACCACGATATACAAGAGGTAAGTAATTCACTTGAATTTTTAAGGATGAAGAGGATTCTATAATACAAGAATTTGTGAAAGGTTTGTCTAACCCTTTGCCTATTGATTCTTCTCCTTTACCTCTTATTGGTTTGAATGTATGTGCTTGAAAGTATTTTTGGATGATTTTGTTTCTAAATATCCACCATTGGAAACACTTGATTCTAACACCATGCGGGTTTGCCAAGAGGAATACATGGAAATTCCCAAATTCTATGTTCTTTATACACTTCCGAGTGTGGACGAGAATAAGTGTGGGGAAATTTCTATCGGCGATAATTTCACTATTATTTTCTTGTGCTAACATTTGTATGGAGTTATTGTTTGCAAAACAGGTGTTATGGGTGGATCCTCAAATTTTCAGATTGTTAGTATATGGGGAATGAATCATGCAAGAGCCAAGTCGGGCCGTCGACTTTAAAACAAGCGCTTAATGGGAGGCAACCCATCGGTTTTGTATTTCTTATCTTTTTGCTTTTTTATTTCTTTTTCTTGTTTCTTATCATGTTAAAATTTCCCACCTTGACTTTACTAGGAGGATTCAATTACATTGAGGACAATGTAAGGTTTAAGTGTGGGGGAGTGGTTAAGCATGTGTTTTTAAAACAAAAATTACAAAAAAATGAAAAAATTTAAAAAAAGAAAAAAAAGTTTTACTTAAAAAATTCCAACTTTTAAAGATTTTAGAGTCACTAGCATATTTCTAGTTATGTTTACATAGAGATTTTGACCGACATAATTGAACTTGGAAATGTTAGAGAACTACATTCGGATTTCTTGTTTGTTTGAGTGTTAAATAATGGATTTAATCATGCCGGTGATGCGAATTTGGTGCAGGGAGAAATGCGTTATTAGAGTTGCTGATCAATCATTAGTGGAGATTACCCGTATTCATATCATGAGAGGCACCGACCAGAAATTTTCCATCTACTAAAGAGCTTCTTTTGAGTGTGTGTCACCGTAAGTTAATTCCGGGTAGAATGGTGAGCTACCCAACCTCCCACCAATAGAAGCACTACTCTTTGATCTCTTGAGTGCTAATTTTGTCAATCATGAGGGTGACGTCCATGGATGAAAGCTTCCTTCTTGTAGTTCGATTTGCAGTTAGCACCATTCTCTCGCGACAACAACGGATCCATAGAAACACATTCATCATCAACAAGGAGCGACATCAAAATCTACAAGGAAAGTTGGAAAAGTTTAAGGTTTACAAGCAACGGAACGGGAAAAAGAGCAAATTTCAAATATAAGTAAAGCAACATACAAATGAGCGGAATTCACATATATGTTGAGGACTTACAATACAATGAGGTAATTTTATATTCAAGTATGAAGACTTATTCATGGAAGCGAAGAAAAGTAAAAGGTGAAAATTTTTGAAGTTTATGATTTCAAGACGATAAAAGTTGTGAAGAATCAAGCGGTAAAATACTTCTTCCACGGCTATGGTTTATTTTGTATTTAATTTCTCTTGTAAAAAAAAAAAAAAAAAAAAAAAAAAAAAAAAAAAAAAAAAGAAAAACAAGAGAAATATTTTAATGAGCCGTGGGAAAGGAAAATTTATAAGGAAGTTTCAAGCGACAAGGTTTTAAGGTAAAAGAGTTATAAATTGACAAGGATTTATGAAATTCAAGGGTTTATCATCAATAGTTGAAACCGAAGACGAAGACTAAGAAGATCAAGACGAGGAAGACGTTTCTATTGGATGCCGTGAGAGTGGTGTTATCATAATTGGCGATCGGATGTGAAGGTGAGTAAGTAATCCCATCCTCAATATAAATGGTTGATTTCCTTTCTTAGAGATCGTCAGAAAAATGGTTTTTCAAAATATTAAAAGATGTGGGTTTTTTTTCAAAATTTCGGAAGTTGTCCTTCCCACCATTCAACGTGTTGCAGGAATTCTCTCTTCATTCCTACCTGCACACATGTGAGAACCATAAAAAAAGCTGTCTTTTTGAGTGCAATTATCATAAAATCCTTTTTGGTGAGGCGAAGTCGGCGAAATGCTTATTGATCGTTTCTCAAACACGCATTCTCTCATTATGGTGTGGTTATTTCTCACTCAACATTTAAGAATGAGAATATGTTCTTTGGTATTTCTAACTTCTTATTACTAGCATGCGAAATTCTATGTCCTCATAACTCTTTGGATGCTTGTGACGCTTGAACGCTTTGAAGTTGTGAGTTTTTAGTTTGATTTGCTCGAGGACTAGCAAAGTCTAAGTGTGGGGAATTTGATAGGTGTAGAATACACCTAATTTACTATCTAGTAGTTTATGCTTTCTTTGCTATTTTTCTTGTAAATTATGTATTTTACGCTTGTTTTGAGTTTTATAGCTACTTTGGAGTCACACGGAGGAAAAGAAGAAGAAATCACCCAATTCGAGCCAAAAGGGCAAAAAGGTCATTTCACAGGGCGAAGACTATTTGGAGCCAGAGGTGGTTAAGGGGCTCTCATTCAGGGTACCCCTTATCACTAAGCGAGTGGGCGTTACTAACCTTTGGGTAGCCCTTATCCAAAGACGGGTATCTTTGGGTAGCACCCAGTTGGGTCGGTCCTACCCATTACCCAGATTCGGATCCAGACCCACTCACAACCTAACCATACATCTCGAGAGAACCATCTCTCAAATCATTCTTTCCCCTGAAACGAAATTGAGAAGAGCAGCGGCTAGCTGCTTGAGAGAGATCGAGGAGAAATCGAGAGTCAAATCTTGTCAATTCAAGAGACAACGAGATGATGAGAAGATGATGGTGGGGATTCCGAGACCGTAGAGGAGAAACGAGATCTGTTGTCTTGCTACCACTTTGAGAAAGATGGAGATGGTTGAAATATGAAGGTGGGTTTAGAGCGAAGTGTGGAAGCTCGTGAGGCGAGATGATGGAGATCGAAAGAAGTGAATCAAAGAGAAGGAACCGAGGTCATTTTGTATATGGCGGATGGTTGAATTTGTGGATTTGAGTTTGGGTTAATGGCAACCGAGCTCGATTATACCGAGAAATAGAAGGTTAGGGTTCGAATTCGGGGGCAAGGAGAGATCGAGAAGATAGAGATGATCGATGGGTTCCTGCAGCTGTTGAAGTTTAGATGAAAGGGGTTCGATTCGTTCCTGATGCCGGTGTTGATTGAGCTCGAGTCTGTGGTGAAAGTTTGATGTCGAAATTGAGCTGATGAATGTGAGAATCAGATGGGTTGCTGCTGTGGTGATATGAAGACACAGAGAAGAGCAGATTCGATAGTCTGTTAGCTCATAATGAATTGAAGATGTTGCCAAAGATTAAATGGGGGTTTGTGGATTGGCTGAGTATGAGCTGGTCTGGGTATTGATGGTTAGTGTGGTTTGCTGTTTGATTGAGTGAAGCCGAGGAATGAATTGGAGCTCATTGCGGATGAAGGTCTGGTGGTAATGAGTCGTTGAAGGGGATCTGAGAGCTGCAAGTGATAATGAGACGAGGGTTCATAGGTGAAGCTTGAGTGGTGGTGTTGTCTCGGTCGATTGAGATGCAATGGGAGCGAGTTTGGTGCTCGAGTCATGTTGAGTGAAATGGTTTCGAGAAGAATGAGGCAGTGGCACTGGATAAATTGCAGTTGGTTTGTGATGCACTGGTGGTTGCTGTGTTGTGCTGGAATTAAAATGGTGCACTGAAGTGGTAGCTAGGGTTGCAGGTGTTGATTCTTAGCTTTGTTGGCTTGAGCTCAGATGGCTTGAGTCTCTGTTGAAGTGCAGCTGCAATGGATGGTTGCAGGTGGTGCTGGTGGAGTCGCGGCTTCATAGCGACAATGCAGATCAGGGGTGTTGGTGTTTACTGGTGGTGCTTACTGTGGCATTATTTGGCAGGGAATGATAGCAGAGATGCCTCAGCTGCAGTCAGAGCAGCAATGTGAGCTGAATGCGGTGCTTGTGATGTGGTGGTTGTGATCTGATAGCAATGGCTGGAGCTGAAAGTTGGTGCTGGTCATGACAAGGTGTGGAGTTAAAGCGAGATAGGTTACGGGAGCTGCATAAAAAGGGTTTGAAATGGTTGCATTATGTGAATTATTTGTGCACGAGTTGGAAGTAAAGAAGTTACAGGGAAGGCAGCCATCATGGCTGAAGCACAATCATTGTGCTACAACACAGCTCTGGCCAGAGCAATGCTAATGCCATGGCAACTTAAGCCGAAGTCAGCCAGATTAGCTGGACTCAACGCGACTTCGGTCGACTCGGTAATTCCCTTGACTTTCCTTGACCTGTTGACTAACGTTGGTGACGGTTGACCACTTTGACCGTTAGTCCTAACGGTGGACTGACGGAATATTCCGTCGAATATTCTCCCGACGACAAAATTTTCAGGTGGCCGGTAGCGACAATTCCGGCCGGATTAGGCCATAATCCCGATTTCCGGCGAGCAAAATTCGAATTTTCTATGGACCTCTCTCATGGGTGTGAAGACTTGGGCTTGGAATTGGATGGAGAATTGGACTCAAACTTGGAAAGAGAAGGTGGAAGAGTTGAGAAAAGCTTGGATTTGGAAATTGAATTGCAAAAGAATAAGGATTCTATTCCTTGGAAGAATTGGAGAATATTGAAGCCTATAAATAGAGAAGTTTTCTACAACTTCTAGATATCTTCTCTACACACCTCTCTACACACACAACACTTGTGTTTTTGCTTGCTTTTCTAAGATTTTTCTTTTTAATTACTTGTGTGAATTTGAAAATTCTTCTTTTAATTATTATTATTTGTGTGAATTTCAAAAACATGAGTAGCTAAATTTCTTTTTGATTGAGGATGAATTCCTAGTTCTTAACATGATTTGAGTTTTTGTTTTCAAATTCTATCTTGAAGTTTTTCACATAATTATCGCTTGTTTTTACTAATAGGAGTGATCTTAAAGACATTCATGATTGATTGATAGATTGTTTGGGTGGCCAACTAAATTGATTTGTTAATTCGATCTAAAGCTAGTGAAAGTTAGGGGATAAGTAATCGTTCTTTGACTCTTTACATAAGTAGCAAACACGAGACCTTGCGGAGGGATTCCGTGGAGCAATTGTGTGTAGAAACAACGTTATCAAGTAGACCTTGAGCTAAGAGTCTAACTACTAATATCAACCTAAGAAATTCACAAAACCTAATGCATGAGCCAAGTTACATCTAGGTTGAGCTAATTCTAGGTGGTTTGGTGATTAGAATCCGGTAGTCGAGAACTTCCGTGTCCAGGTGATACAAGGGATTTAGGGGTTTAGCAGTTGAGCTTATTTGCTTTACCTACGGTTGGTGATAATTTGTGACTAATAACAAGTAGAATAGAACATAACTTGATTCATTGTTTCGTAACGAAGAAGGATTCCTTGATCTTCTCTCTCTTATTGCTTTCATCTCAACTTTCGATTTTAATTGCCTTTGTTTAATTTTTATTTTGCTTTTTACACCCCCCTTTCGTGACAACTTTTACAACTAAGATCTCTTGCTCCTCGTGGGAACGAACTTGACTTCCATTATATCATTTTTAATAGAGTGGAAATATTGAATTAATTTGATTGCACCTACGACACGCATCAGTTTATCAGAGAATATATCGTCCATCCTCAGATCGCTACAAACACAGACTTATGAGGTCTTTAATGTGTTTGCCTGCTCTGATACCAATTGAAAATGCGGGGGTCTAACAACCACACCCAACAATTCGTTTGGAAATATAAGAGGACTTACTCCAATACACTTTTTAAAGAATCAACTAGACAGTCAGACTCAATGTAGATTAAAGTATATCAAAGAGTTTAATATCTCTAACCCTTAATTCAATCCGCAATCAGCAAATAGAAATCTGCGAGCCCGATTGATATAAGAGGAGTTACTTGAACGTTACCAAAGACCAATGTTCAAGTGTCAATCAATGTAAATCAACAACCAAAGGTTGGATATTCTAATTGATTGATCTTAACGCATAACCTGTGATATTTCAATTATATAACAAAATATAATGCGAAAAAGAAATAACACAGACACCAGAATTTTGTTATCGAGGAAACCGCAAATGCAGAAAAACCCCGGGACCTAGTCCAGATTGAACACCACACTGTATTAATCCGCTACAGACACTCGCCTACTACCAATTAACTTCAGACTGGATGTAGTTGAACCCTAATAAATCTCACACTGATTCAAGGTACAGTTGCGCTCCTTACATCTCTGATCCCAATAGGATATTACGCACTTGATTCCCTTAGCTTATCTCACGCACAACTAAGAGTTGCTACGACCCAAAGTCGTAGACTTGATAGACAAATCTGTCTCACACAGAAAAGTCTATATGATTGAATAAATCTGTCTCCCACATAAATACCCAAGAGTTTTTGTTCCGTCTTTTGATAAATCAAGGTGAACAGGAACCAATTGATAAACCGGACTTATATTCCCGAAGAACATCCTAGTATTATCAATCACCTCACAATAAACTTAATCGACTAGCGAAACAAGTTATTGTAGAATCACAAACGATGAG